>JAQIXA010000037.1:0-85686 GCA_034699045.1 Nanhermannia cf. coronata Gr-Ori-00579 | reverse complement strand
TCTCTTATAAACGCACAGGTCAAAATATTTTTTGAATTAATAAACGCACAGTGCGTTTAATAGGTATTTTACGGTATATACACTACTATAATAATATGAAAGGAAAGTGCAAGTGAAATGAATCTCGAGCCACAAAATTTCAATCGTCTAGAATCAAATTTGAATAGAATTATTGGCAGAATATTGAAACAATGATAACAATGACGATAACATAACTCGTAAGGTTCTATTTTTTTTTTTTTTGAATATGAATGGGTTTTGATCTCATTTGATTGAAAAAGAAGGTATTTTTAATCAAATTAAAAACCACTTGTTAGAGGCTGAGTCGAAACTTTTCTAGACTCTCTCTTATCTTTAGAATGGTTGAAAACACTTCAAATTCAGTTTTAGCTTTAGCCTTAATTTCACATTCACATACCTACCATTTACTCATTAAATCATTAGTATAAGTTGAGATAAATATCCTATTTTTTGTCTAATTTAGAGGTGTGGAACTTATCTGGTAGAATTAGCTTTCTTTTTAAACCTTAATACATAGTTTATTATTTATTAGTTTACTCCGTATTATATTCTGAATAAAATATTTTACTTATGGTTAAATAAACGTTACTATGTATATAGTCTGTATCTACCAAATTGTAAGCTGAGTGAGTAATAAATATATTTACGAGTATTAGTGGTACTACTTACGATTAATACCTACTATGTACTCGTATATCAAATATACATATATAACTGTAGGTCGTAGACAGCAGATGGAAAATTTAAATGTCAGTCAGCTCCTATTTTAAATTGCTCAAGGTAATTACATTACCCAAAATAGCGATAATGAAAGGCGTTTATCTGCTTGTACTTGTATCTATGTAGTACATAAGTAAGTAAGTATCGTAGTAGGAATATTTAAATAATTCAAAGGAATAATATTTTAAATTTCAGAATGCTACCCCGAGTCTATTATATAATATGTCATGGAGTGGAGTAAGAATTTATTTTAAGCATTTTGCTAATATTATCAAGGGTATTTAGCAATGAAAATTGTTGCCTCTGTTAAATGTATGTAGTTGTTAAGAATAAAATAAGGTTTATTATGCATACATAAGTACCTACTATTTGTACTATTGTACCTATACACTACAATATAGTACATTTTATATTTTGATATTATATCTACCTCCTAAGTAACTCCAACTCCGACTATCAACTAATACAATATTCAAAACTAACTCGACTTTTGGTTCAGAGAACTTACTTTATCTTTGTCGGCTTTTTACTTTCTCTTTGACACTTCAATACTTATTCTACTCTACTACATATTATACTGGTATAACAGAGATTCTTGTACTGCATTCGGCTTAAAGAACTTTAAGGGCTGAATACTTAATTTTATTCCCATCCCCTTTCCTAATTCTATTTCAGTATGATAATGTAGGATCAGTAGTAGTAAGTAGTAGTGTATCTTGTATGTATCACTACATTTCAGAATTCATAAAATAAGAAATGGAAACTCTAATTTTTCAAGAACTGTAGAATATCCAGCATTACATATTGCATACTATTAGAGAGAAAGAAATGACAGAATTTTATAATTTAGTGTCAAGAGTGGGGAAGTCGAAGAAAAGGAATAAAAAAAAGAGAAATTCTTCTAATTCGATCAGACGGATTAAATAAGTAGATAGATTTGCTCGCTTTGAATTGTAAATCTCTTTTTTTATCCTAGAAAAAAGGGTCTTTGGTTCTACTAGCACAAGTATCATAGGTACACATAGGATTTGTAGCCTACAATGGATATTTTGAGAGAGAGGATGGAAAAGTTTCAATAAATATATTGGTTGGACATGCCTGTTGAAGAAAGAGAAGAGAATGAAGAGTAGAAAATAAATTACCTCAAATTTTACTGCTCGCGAGTAGCCAGCGAGCGTGTCATTCGGTTATATGGTTATTCCCATGCTACATACCCGTATGTATATGCTTACTTGGTAGTTGGTATTCGTAGAAATGTACTGGACTATGTACGAGTATACCATACTTTAAAGCAAACCCTAAATATGTCGTATATGTACAACTACTAGCGAGATGTATTTATGTACTCTGAACTCTGTAGCGTACTTGTATTCGAATTGAAATGGAAAATAGGGAAAGGCTGAGATTTGTTGAAAAACAAAGTGAATTTTGTTTGTCTTATCAAGTCAGTGACAGGGGTTTTGTCTCCAGATAAATGCCAATAATGTCCAGCTTGGTCTTAAAAAAAGAATCAGTCAGTGAAAGCAAAGTATGTAATCTAATTTTTAAGTTAAAACTTAAAACCCTCATCAGCAGCAATCCAACCCTCTGTTAAAATTCTAAATTATTGATAAAAGTAACTTGCAAAAAAAATATTTTGAATTCGGAATTTATACTCCTAAATTCATACTTGTATTTGTATTGTATCAGTATTAGCAATTAGGTACTTAAACTTAACTTTATGTATCCTTCTACAATACAGTACATTACAATTACAATAAAGTTCACTGATCTGATGATTACTTACTTAATGGATGTGTATTATTTTTATTTCTTTATAATTTATATTACTATATACGAGTAGTAGGGGAATTATGAACAGATTCAGATCGTACTTAAGCAGTTGCATTATACGTCAAGTAAAAAACAAAATATTTTGTCTCATCGGTCTTCATTAAGTATACGAGTATTTACTATAGGTAAGTAGTATATTATAGGTACAATTAACTAAATTATTAATAATTGGAGCATATTTGAAGAGACTGGGTTGAATTTGTATTTAGGATTAGGTATATTGATCCTCAGTCTCGTGTTTAGGCAAGTTCCAACATTAATAAAAAGTCGCTTGTTTGAATCTCTTTTTTTTACAATTTCGTCTGCACAACAAATGTTAAGAAAATATGTACATATAAAAGTCTATTTTGAACATTTTTTAACTCCTACATCCGTAGAGTCTAGACTCTATATAGAGAGTAGAGTATTCTTTAGCCTTGTGACTTTAAAGGAAATAAGTATGTAAATGTTTTTCTATTTATTTATCTTTTAAAAAATGGATAAAAAGGAGTCAGTGTGAGAAAATTACATGAGTTTGCACTTTTCCAGGGCAAAATTCTTTATTTGTCAACATACTTTTCTCTTTCAAACAAAAAGTGCCTAATACTTGTACATATACCTATATGTATTTTATAGGTACTACCTATCTATGTATTATTATTATTATAGATACATATTACACTTATATTATATTTAAATACTAGTACTAGTATTTGTTCTTAGATATCTTATCGTTCAGTAGTTTAGTTTAGAGAAGAGTTTTTCAATCCAAAAGATCCTTATTTAAACACTGTAGATTTTAATAGGTGAAAATTCGGTTCACCTATTTGCTTTCTCTCAACTGTGAACGAGTAGTCTTAACAAAATGTTCAGGGCACAGATATTCCCGACAAATTCTAAAATCAGAATAGTATATAGATTTTTGGGGTTTTTGGGGTAAGTTTGAGTTATTTTGGTGATTTTTTTTTTTTTTTTTACTTTTCCACCATTTAGTACGAAGTACGATACGAATAGGCAATGTATGTAAATGTATGCATATGTATATGTGAAGTTTTTAAATATGATTATGATTATATATCTAATAAAAATCAATTTCTTTTCCAAAACATTTCAAGTCAGTTGAGGTCTCGGTTCTTGTATCTACGTCCTACGTACATACAAGCACTTAAGATTAAAATCAAGATCTTGCCCTTAAGCCTAAATTCTATTAATTTTGGTAACAAGACGATGGCCAAAATACTTAAGGTACTTTCAGAATTTTTGCTTATGTGTAGGGTACCTTATAAAAGTAAAAGCTGTAAAGCTAAAGGCTTGATTGTCTAATGAAAATATAAACACTTGGGTTGTGTGTACATTATACTTAGGTAAGTAAGCGGAAGATTTAGCATAATAATGATTCAGTTATTTGACTTGAATGAGGATCCTTCATTGATCAAAAAATTGCTGGAAGGCAAAATTAAGCATTAAATCTTCCACCTACTTACTTATTTTTAAAAGCTCATTTGAATTTCCTCACTTATTTGCTTAATAAATAAGTATACGTAGTAGGTTCTTATGTGAGGTTGAGGAGGAGGGGTTCGATGAGAGGATATATTTAATGGATTATAACCAGATAGATTCTTGTACTAGAGTCTAGAGACTAGAGTATAGAATTATTAAATCTCTATTCAAAATATTATTTGAATTTATCAGTTTGGGGAGATAGACTGGACTTGAAAGGAATTTAAGTAGGCAAGAAGCTTTTAAGCACTTCCTAGATTACTATTTCCCTATTATTGGCTTACGTAATTGCTCAAAGAAAACAGATTAAACTCTGTATGTATAACCTATGTATTATATATTCAAGTAAATATTCCAATATAAATAGAAAATACTCGTTCTCATAACTCACTAGGTACTTGTAAACTACGATACAAGGTATGTTTATGAATTATGACGATGAGTGCATATCTAAAAAAAATATTTCCAAATTCAACTCTTTTCAACAGACATCTGTCTGTTGAAAAGAGTTGAATTTGGAAATATTTTTTTTTCTTTTGAACTTTAAATTAAATTAAGATCTCTTTTGAACTTTAAATTTATCATGAATAGATTTGATCTACTATTTAGTACCCTAACTATAAGTAATTATATACATACAATAAGTACAAATTGCTAACTATCTGTATTTAATCATTACTAACAGCACTAATTTTTATTCTATAAGGTTACTCACCTACCTATTTATATAGATATTATGTAATAGAGTATTTTAAATCAAAATTTCTGTACAGGTACAGAATATGTATAAGTACCCTATATGGATGTTTCAATAAAAAGTTACCTCAGTATTTTTCACGTCTCAGGAGCCGAAATCGGAGTTGGGACCTTTTTCAATCTAAATTTATATTTTGCTAACATAATCATTCGATCACAATATGACCAAACTGTGATTTATGAATAAAAATTTAGGCATCCAATCAATTAAGTGCCTCAATACCGAAAGGTTAATTTAAGTAATAGTTGATCATAATCATAAGATCTCTCTATATATAAAATAGATACTTTTCCATATAATAAGTACATACAATTACAATCCCAATAAATCCTAATGCGATGTATCTATTTATTGAAGGTTATTTTCTAGGAATGTAGGTAGGCATCAGTAGGTATATATACAGATATATATACCAATGTATAGTAGAGGGCTAATATAAAAATTCTTCGATTTTGAAAGGAAAGGCTTCGACTGGTTGAAACTGAAATAGAGCTGGATCTCTTTGAACTTGTTTTTTGTTCAATCTGTTTGCATTCAGCTATCAACCATCATTTTCTTCTAACTCAATGCAATACCAGTATCAAAAGTAAAAAAAAGAACTAGTGCTTGAAGTACTAGTATACTTCTACAGATATAGTATGTAAGTAAAATATATGTACCTAGATATGTGTGTATTTCTGAGAACGAGAAAATATTTGTCGTCAAAAGATGATCTTTCTCATCTTTCCTCTCAACTTTATCTGATTTCATCTCCTCTTTGTCCTCAAACTCTGTCTTTCTTCCTTTGAAAAGTAACTATCTGTAAAAACTTATTTTATTTTATTCCTTTTCATTAGATTACAAATCACAATTCTCCATTTACTACTACCACTATTATGACAAGGTATCATCTATGATTTCTCTTTCTTTATTCTTTTCCCCACCACCATCCTTTCATCAAATCTCATTTATCTCGGCAGATAAACGAGGATAATTATCTAGTTCTACTAATTGGATATTATAAGGAAAGAACTTATAAATACTTTAGACTGCAAGCTTTAAGGATAAGACTAAAAAACCAATAAACCAAAAATTTTGGTTCAATTAAAATTTTATGACCTAAGATTAATCGAATTCTTAGGCTGATAAACTTAAAATTTTGAACTAATGTTAAGAATTTAATCAGAAGCAGTATAGTGCAGTATTAAACTTTCTTGCTACATTGAAATATTAAAAAAGTAGAATCTAAACCTAGAAATTTGAGTAACAATAGTTTTTTACACATTCACACATTTTTAGGAATACAAAGTTTTTAAATTTTTACTATTTATGGTTTAAGTACAATGTAAAAAAAATCTAAACATTTCTCTGTTCTGAGTTCTGGGTTGAGGCTGAAAAAACTGCGAAAATTCGGAGACAAATGGCCTGATAAATGATATGACTATATAGGTACTAACTTCTACACTAGTATGAAGCAATGATACTTTTTTGCTTAATGTATCTGGTGACATTTTGTTTCCATTTTTTCTTTTCCTGATAATCGACGACGAATGAGTGTTATATTATCAAATATAATTTAACTTTAACACACATATAAGTCTCTTCTGAACTACAACATTGTACAATATATCGGATCCAAGTAGGTTCGGGTACTAGGACATTTACCTAAAAGCAAATTCATCAATGCATGCAATGCAAAAATTTCCAATCTCTATTAATAATAGTTTCATAAACATATTCGTTGCTCGATGTACATACCTTATGCTATCTTATGATTTGATTAAATCTTTTTAAGATAAAAAGAAACTAAATAAATAGGTATGTACCAATACCAAGAATTCAGCATGTCTAGTTTGTCATCCAATTTATACTATGTAGTATGGCTTTGTCTTGTCTGTTCAAGTTTGAAGTACCCTACCATTGCATAGCTCGACTGATTAAAAGTTGACGAATGAGTCGGTTTCTTTTCCTTTTTTTTTTCGTGTAAAGAGCAGACATGGAGTTTAAGTGGGAGGCGTCAAGAAGGTGTCGAGGGAGATTTTGTGTGTCCTGACAGTGACATTGAAAGATGACTGATGCGATTTCATCTCTGCCTAATCATCGAGAACATCGCAGATCTTGTCTCAAAAAGTCAAAAATTATTTTCGCGTGTTTCCTCATAATATATCAATAGGTAGGGTACTTATAGTACCATACCTTATGCCTTATATCTAGCAATGAGACTTTTTATCCATTACTAACTACTACTACTACTAATACCTATATAAGTGGTAGGTACTGGTACTTATCCTCAACCAATTGTAGTAGATACTTGTGTACATTATAAATGTACACACTTAGGACCAAGGGCTCCCACAGACACTTTCTCAATGTCAGTCTATCTATTTATGTACCTACTTCTTGCTAGCACTTTTAGTTTTAAGAACATACCTATAAATAAACAGAACCTACTTACTAAACTGGTATTTATACTATTACCCTACTATTACTATTATCAGAACCTATGTAATGTATGTATGTTTGTATGTATGTAGTAGCATTTGAGACTTCACATGGAAATAAAAATTAAGACTTTTCTTGTGTACTTTTCACAGAAAGAGATATCACTCTTCATAAATATACTGAACATCTCTTATTGCCTTATAAATGGGATGTAGGAACTCGACATGGTAGCGTACAATACAATCGTACATATATATGATGTAAACTATTCATTTAGTAGAGCAAAACCTATCTATATAGTACCCTCTTTTAATAAAAGATTCACACAGTATCAGAATTCAGAATCTTTGATGTTATAGTTTATAAAATTTAATTATAAGAGTATCATATTGATAAATTTTAACCATTAACCATTAATAAGTAGGTAAAGTACATTTATATAATATTCCCTTTAAGTATTTAAGCTTATCAAATTGTAGGTACTTTAAGCAAAAGTTTCATTGTAGTTTATAAATGTTTTAACTTTCTCTTTTTTTAACCACGGATGCTACAATTTACTTTTTTTTAGCCCTGTACTTCTCTTTTTAAGTAATAAAATACTCCCAGGATCCTCGTTGATATTTATGTGGTTTCCCACTACAGATACAGATATAACTACTTGGACCTGCTACTAAAAGTACAATCAATGGAGCCTTTTGTTTATTCCTTAGCCATATCTTACCCAATAAAATAATAACTAAAGATAAGGGTCTAAAGGGCTTGAGATTTTTACAACTCAACCACGCCTCTATTTACTTTTTTTTTTGAAAAACTACTACCATATTACCTACTACCCTTATTACTGATTTCAAGATTTAAACCACTTTTATTAATGTTTAAGTAGGCATTGACTAGCTAGTGAGTAGTAGTAGGGGCTAGTATTACTTGGACATAGGTAATGGTTAAGGAATACTATCCATAAATAGAACTTGTGAAGAGATAGTCATTAAATCACGAGTCTTGTGAGGGCTTAAGAATCCGCCCATAAGATTGTTAGTACTAGTACTAGCGTAGTACTAGTGTAGTATAAAGTAAAAGTTAAGATTTAGGAAATTTTAAGCTCTAGATTTCAAGATAGGACAGTTGTATTTTCTTTATTTTTGTATCTATAATATTTACCTAAATCATATTATTCAATATGCAAGATTTTAATTATTTGTCATAAAGTAATTCTAATAATTTTACTTTATAAAAAATGCCTTGGTTTATTGCAAGATATTTCCGAACTTTTCTTGTTTATTTACATATATATATTTACTAGTATGATACTGCATTATAACTAAATATAAGTAGGGTACTATTTGTATTGGTACTGGGCAATTTTACTGAAATGCTTAGTTGAATTGAACTACACCTTAAATTTTGATAAGCATATAGTGTGTAGGAATACGCAGAGGTTAATTGGTACAGTAGGTAGGGTTGTGTACTACTTTCGAGTAAAAAGATATGAATCTATTTGGATGAAGGGTGTAATTATGTGCTTGTAATTGGAAGGTATATTGTAATTATAAAGTCATTTAAATTATAGTCCATATAAATTACATATCATATAATCCAGGAATGAATTTTTTAGGTACCTACCACCAGTATCAGTATTTTATTTGCTTGCTCAAAGCTGGATATTTGTTTTATAGATTCATTAGACAAATACAAATCTAAATTGGCTATCATTTATAGACAATTTCACATTTTTGATCAATTCCCAGGCTTTTTATTTGACCTTTTAGAAACAGAGCTTATTTGAAAACAATGTAAAATTAACAAAAAAAAAAAAAAAAAGCAAAACTACCAACATAGGCATGAGTATAAAGCATAGCATAGTGCAAGTACTTGGAAGTGAGCTTACGTGATGTTCATAGCATTTTATTATGCTTTTTGATTATTACGACATACCAAGTAATCATAAATAATTATTTTATTTTGCTAGCTACTCATTTACAATATGCCTTACTATTTACTATTATGTAATATACTCTAACTATCGGTACTGATAAAGCAGGGAAACATTGATAATTATAGCGCAAGTTGTTTAAATGATGAAATATTGTTTATCGAATAGAAAGTAAGTTATAAAGTTTGATTGAAATTAGAGCAAATTGACCTCCTGTCGAGTTATACACGTCATATGCATACCTACAACTAGTACTGGTTGTAGATATGTAGGGTACTACAGCCTCTACTTATTATTCATACATTAAATATTCAACCATTTAATTGCCTTGTTTAACCCAAATATTAGCATTATAACATTTACATTATTCTGAACTATTGATTTGAGATAGAATATAAAACTGGTATCTTTGTAAATTAGATTTAAGGCAAAGTACCTACTTATTCTTAAGATTAGTTATCCTAGACTTATGACTACCTATTAGTGAATTGTTCCTTTTATGATCCACGAGATATAATTAGATAATAGTTATAGATAGAACATTAACCTCTTGGTTCGTGTTCTGATGATGATTCATGAAGATGGTTTTAGTGCTCAGTTTCTCAAGTTCAAATAATTTTCTATCAATCCACCATCCATAATATAATCTATCGACGATCCAGCCGAGCCTGTCACTGTCGGTTTCAATTAAAGACCCTGGGGATCAAGCTTGCTTTCTTTCCACTTTCCCCTCACTTTAGGTGTTTCTTATATACTTACTTAACTATCATAGTTTCAGTTTTACTATTACGATAGTTTACCTGATGCCTGATACTAACAATGAAATGAATCTCGGACACATTGTTTAAATATAAGTAATTTGTAATTCATATCATATCATATTAATAGTAAATAATAGTAATACATTCTCGTGCCTAGATTTAGCGATATTCCAGATTAAATAGCTACTCGTACCTACGAATTGTACACTACTTAACTACTATGATGTTCAATGAAATTCTTGAATTTTGCTTCATCTCAGAAGAATAGGTCGTTAATTTTGACCGTTTAGGCACAAAATGATTCTAAAACCTAACCATTTAGGTCACTAAACATCCTAAAATTTATATTTTAAACTAAATTTACGATTTTATATTTATAGATTTATTATAGATTTATATTTATTTATATTTATTTATTTATAGATTTATAGATTTATTTTAAGAATTTTAAAGCATGTTTATTACTTATTATATTATGCACCTAAAATCTTGAATGTACTTTCTAAGGCAGACTTTGAATTAAACAATTCATCCTTTTTTAAAATCTCTCAAAATCAACTCGCGTTTAGGTTAGTTTAGAAAATATTCTGCTTTGTTATTTCTATATACTGGAGAAAGCGTCAGAAACTCTGCTGATTGTCTTAAGGGATCTAGTCACTTGGCTAAAATAAGCTTTTAGGTAAAATAAAAAGTCGGGAAATGATACAATAGAGTATTACTGGTACCACACATATCTGTATATACTGTTTAGTTCTAGTACTCTTATATCTATTGATGGTTTGAGGTGTGATCCTTGTCTCGAGTCTCAAAAGACAACCAATTATTATATACGATGCATTCGTTCCTTATTTGAAATACACACTATCAATTTCACTACAAACTTCAAGTAGTTATCCATGTTGTAGATACTTGTAGATAATATTTTTCACAATTTCGAAATTCCAAATCCCAATCCAATTCTCCCCATTTTATCCCTAAAAATTACAAGTATGAAACTAACTGGTAGGAGTAGGCACTATTAGTAACCCTACAGATAAGTATGTAAGAAATATCATAGAGAGTACTTCCTCTAACTATCTGAAAATTCTTTTGAAAGCTCTTTTCCTATTATTGTAAGATGCACATGTTTTACTCGAAAGATTCTAGTTTATAAGTAGGATTTTTCTAGTTTACAGTTTATAGTATTTCACTACTACTAGTACCCTACCCTATAATACTGTAACAAGTATATGTCTAGTTGAACTGATCAAATGACACGATCTCTTTCTTTTTTACAAAATTACTTTCTTTATACATTAGTAGTACCCTAGTGGTGTAGTATCTGTTTCTATCCGTTATAGTATCTGTTGTATCAGTAGTACTTATTCTTTTCTCTTAAGAGTTGAACGGAAGAGCGATTTATTAAAAATTGAAGGAAACTGAGCTGCCATTCATCCAATGAAATCATTATTTTTATTTTACGGACGATATACAGCGGAAAAATCTTGTTAAGAGCTTCCTCCGAAAATAAGATTAAATAATGTTTACAAGCTTTTAGCTTTTAAGGATAAATGCCCCCACTATTATCTAGTTCCCTGCCTAAATAAGTTAGTTAAAGATGAGATGATTTCATCTCTGATCTGTAGATGAGTGTAAGAGTTTAAAAGGGCTTAGAGACCACATGGATTTCAACCTAATTATGTCAAAAATAATCTATTTAACTAGGTTGAGATTTTTTTCAAAGTTTACAGATAAACTAATATCCGAAGAATTTTTTTTGATATAAATATGATTGTACATATTATGTACCTATGTGGATCTATCTTGTTTTATAGCAGAAACTTTACTACTGTTATAGGCACACTATGTAGTATGGATAATACTTCGTACAATATAAATAGAATTGGAAAGGAAATTATCATCAAGTTTTGTAAACTTGTCCAAAGTCTCTGCTCGCCGTACATACATAAGTAGAGTAGAGTTTAATTCGGATCCTAAACCAAATACACAAGTTTACAATATATTGTACCCTACTTACTAGTAGTACTAGTACATACAAGTATAATATGTAGTGGAAAAATCTTTGATAAAAAAAGTTTGAAAGTTCTTGAAAGTAGCCGTCAAGTCGAAAAACCTTTCATTAGACATCATTTCATTACAGAGAGATACATGCCATTCTGGATTTTTTTTTCTTTTTTTTACTCTGATATTGAACCTCGTGTTTCTTTTACAATATATCATTCTTTCCTTATGGTCCCTCCAATAATTTCATTTATACTCGTACTTACTATTATTGTCCAAAATACTAAATATCAGCAAAGTACGAGTAGATACCGAAATACGGGTAGATACATAATACTTATTACAGATATGTAGTTCTGGTTCTAATACTAATACTAATACTGTATTTCAGTACTCATGATGATAACTTTTATATATAGACCTTTGACCTACGTTATAATAACATTTATCTAAGATTACTCCGTATGTACTCTATGTACTATTACATTATTTTCAAACTGATCAAAATGAGCTTTACTACTCATTCCATTAGTCTTATTTTTAAAATTTACATTACAGATACATTTACAAACAAATTACCCAATCCACATTACCTATACGATGTAGCTATACAAGTGTACAGTATACTCTACTGCTAAAGTCTCTGACTACTGACTATACTACTTAATATACTTATAGAATAGGTTAGTTTTACTGGTAATTTTTTATTATAGGTAGTACTCACCTTATAATAGACAAATTTTTGGCTAATTAATTTACACATTTTACTAATTTCCCTTACTACCCTTTCAGTCATAATTGAATTTCAAAATGTAGTGACAATACATACGAAAATATGCTTTATGTAGTTTTCAGCTGTACTCTCCTTAATGCAATGGGGATATTTTATATTTTTTACTTAAACAAAATGATAAGCTGGCTCTTAATCTCTCTTTTTATTAAATGTTTCAAATGTTAAACTTATTCTAAGTATACTGTACTGAACTGTACTGGGTACTTAAATTTAATTACATAAATACATTTTTGTGTGCTCGTATACAGTTGGCCCCAGTTTTATCCGGGATCCTTTGGTTAATCCCTTAGCTTTTCTTTTATGGGATTTGGCATAAATATTTCGTTGACGTACTTAAGAGCAATTCAGTTCAGTTCAGTTCGGAGAGCAGTTGAGTTGAGTTTTTTAAAAAGACAAAAAAAATATAATAATATGATATCAAGGCAAAAGGGCTTGAAAGAGATTACATATTTCTCAAAAGAGCGTAAAACTCGGATTAAAAGATAGAAAAAGAAAAGAAACTAGATATTATACGTTTTCATATGTATGTATGTATGTCTTATATTCATTTGTATTGTATTCATTTATATGAATTTTTTTTTCTTCATCACATTTTAAAAGAGGATGGAAATTTCATAATAAAAAATTTTGACACTAACTTGAGAAACTTGAGGATATAAAATAAATTTTAGCTCCATTTTAAGTTTTAATAAAACAAATGCTTATAAAAGACTCTATACAACTTATACATAGTAAGGTCAAAATAATTTTATATTAGAGCAAATAATTTTATATTAGAGCAAAATGGCATCTTAAAAGATTTTTGTAATTCATTGGATAAATTCTAACTTACTACATACTACATAGGGTTCTATTCTGTATTTTTCTAATACTTCTAACTATGTATAAGTTAAAGAAAGCATGTACAAAAGATAAATCTGAAAATATTTATTTATGGCCAATTCTTAGAACTTAGAGCATCGAGTTGAGAGTTTTTGAGTAAATTTATTTTTCTCAAAATGTAGAAAAAAATGGCCAATTTTTCATTCGGACATTGTCAAACTTAAATGACCATGAAAATACTTAATAATATGACCCCAAAGAATTTCCCATTAATTCCTGAAGGGATTTTATGACACGACACAATGATAAGTACCCTTATAATAGTATTATAAAAGTATATCTAATAATAATAAATGGAATATCTTGTACTTTACATATTTATACTAGCATATATGTATCTATAATATAATACAATTGACAAAAATATTCCCCAAAAAAATAAATCAAATCAGAAAACATGTCCTATAACTATGGTATGCGCTATTCAGATTCAAGTACTTTTAGGTATGCGGGTAGATAGGTCCTATATTCAATATATCTAGGTAGTAGGTAGTCTGTTTTTTGTTTTCATCAATCATCACTAGGTCTAACTAGAAGTCAAAGCCATCATCTACACAGGTCATCAAGGACAAGAAATGTCTATAGTCTTTGCTGGTAGTAATATTCTAGTACAAGTGGAGCATCTTAATTTGTAATCTGTAGATTAACTTTTGATACATTTTTTTTTGAGATCGAGAGATCGAGTCGGGGTTTATCAAAAGTTTTTTTTCTCTAAATATAAATAAGTACAAGATGCTTTCACTTTGTATTTAGGTATACCTAGTATGTACATAATTATAGGCATAGGTAGGAAACATGATGTTTGTAATAAGTGTTTGGCTAGGCTTGAATAAGATTGAGTGAGGAATGGTTAAGAGTTTGATTGTGATCGAGAACGTGATTTGATTAGAAGAGGAAAATGATATTGGTCTTTCGAGTCAAAGTATCTGCGGCTGAGACCTCAGTCAGTCTTTCTGTTCTCACTGATATTGAGAAACCATACAGTAAGAGTTTGAATCGACGGGATAAAAAGTAAAATAAAAAAATATAAATATAATCCACAGATATCTATCTATTGAGGAATCTCAGTAGTCGAATCTCAGCTTCAGCTCCAACTTATCCTTAGACTTTTGCAGACCATGCCTTAGACCTTAGCTCGGGCACATACACACGATGATATACTGGCGATTTTTTTAGATTTCTATTTCTCGAATAGAATTTCTCCAGCTCAAGAATTTCGAAACACGTTTCTCCCATTCAATCCGTCTCATAGTCAGCTCTCTCTGTATTGTTTTTATCTTGAATATTTTTTCTTATTTTCCTCAATTCCACATACATATTTGAACCTCAGAGCATTGACTGCTGATACTTCCATACTTTATTGCCTTTATACAAGGTCATTCAAAAGACCATAGTTTCAAATAAATCCAAATCGGTAGATAATACAGATATAGTTAAATGTTCATCTCTGTTTTAACTTTAATGAGTTTTAGTCCTCTCTAGTCTTATTAGAATTTATCAGTTTTCAGACTTTTTCAAAAGTCTGAAAAATGTATCTAGTATATTTATCTCTATTTTTGAAGCACTGTGTAGGGAATTGGAGTCAGAAGTCGAAGTCAAGACCACGTTCTCTATTCTCTTTCAACCGAATTATTTGGGACAGTGAAAATAAAGAGACAGAATATCTGACTATCTGGCTATCTGGCTAGATAGAAAAATAGAAACGAAAAAAAAACCAAAATGTCCAACTTGGTGGAAATCCGGCTTGTACATCTAGGTTGTACATCTAGGTAGGTACCTTATAGTACCTATAAGATCACAGTTGAAAAATAATTTTTTTTATTTCTCCAGCTCCTTTGTTTCATCAGTGAGAGATTGAAATTGTTCAGACAAACTGATACTTACATTTCATATTTGCAATCTTTCTTATGCCTTACTATACTTACTACTTATGTACTTACTACTGATATGGTATAAGTATGGATATTCATACAAGTTACTTTAACAATTCACCTATGTAGCTGTATGTAGTATCTAGTAGTACTTTAGCCTTAAGTATAGCCCTTAGATATTTGATATTAGATGGTGAAAAGTGCAAGTCGAATTAGATTGGCTCAAAGTTTCAACAACATAGAGACAATTTTGATTCCAAGAATTTCGTCTAGTCAGCAAATACGATCCAAAATTTGCAGAATAATACAAATATTATTACTAATAATAATATGTACTTGTACTCGTACATAAGTAAGTGAAGACAATTTTTATTTTCTTCACTTCAATTTATATATTTAGGTGGCAAAAGTATATTGAAAATGCAATAGGTACCTTTACAATAAAATAATTATTCTCAACTGGACACAACGAACCCTAGCTCGCATCCTCACAAAACAATTTACATTTATGTATCAAAAAGTTTTAAAAGATTTTATATTAGTTATTATTATTTACTAGTTTTTTTTAATCAAATGGTTGCAACTTGAATTTCCATTGATTACTAAATTCTGTAGAGAAATAATTTATTCTTATAATATTCAAAAATAGTAGATACTTAAAATTATAAAATACTTTCTCTGTTGTATCAGTTATCAGTGGTTATGAGCTAAATTTAAACTTTTTTGACAATTTTCTAGTGGTTTTTTGTGTATTTTGAGATTCAAGCCAGGAGGATTTTTCGATGAATCTAAAAAGTTGTTGAATTTTTTTTCGATGCAAAATAATAAAAAAGCAACTACTACCTACGTACTACTTTTATACAGTAGTCAGTAGTACCTATATACATATAGGATACACGAAAAATTCAAGCTCGACTCCTCCATTATTTTTATGTTGGCCAATTTTTGCTGATGTGCCCAGTTTTTACGATGGACCTTTTTTTTCTCTTCAAAACTTGTAAACGCTCGAATCAACCCCGTGTTTCATTTCATACACTCTAGTTAAATGTATAAGTACTAGAGTACTTTTAGTAGTCCAAGTAGCATCAGCTTTTTACTACAACTTTCATATCTCATCACTTATTTTTTTTCTTTTTTTTTCAAATATCTGCTTGGGCAATTCATGCCTGGGAGGATCGGAGAAAGTAACAAGACAAGAAGAAAAAAAAGTAGAAATGATTTCTCACTAGCCAACAGCTTACTTAATATTTTTTTATTTTCTACCTAACTACTAGTACTCGTACTTTTATATATACTAGGTATAGATAAAATTACTAGTATACCCAGGGATCATTTTATGTCACAAATAAGCAACAGCAGTTTTTAGACAAACACACATGATTCGAAAATTTCATAGTACATATATGTATGTATGTACCTTAAAGAGTACAAGATATTTTTTGATTATTATTTTAGACCACATATTTATTAGTTAGTACAGTTTATCTATAAGCTATATTGATACATACGAGTACTGATATAAGTAAAAATTTGAAGAGCCAGAGGGGAACAGATAGGAAAAAGTGTACTTACCGTTATCCTAAACTTTTCTCCAGTCATTTAAATAGCCTTTGAAATGTCATGCAATCTTTTTATTTCCACCAAATCTCAGATTTCTTATGTTATACTATTTATACCTATATAGTAAATATAAATAGTAGGTATTCGTATGTATGTACAAGTGTATTGCCATAAGCTTCTTAAGGGATTGTTTCGAATATCAGTGAAGTAGAAATGCTTTGAGTCTCAGCCTCAGTTTGTTTGAGCAAAAAAAAGGAACTCAAATTCCTATGCCTTATGCAATATTATACTATGATACTTGTTATACTACTAGTACAAAGGGATATTTAAATGAAATATTCTGGAAAAAGCTAAAAAGAAGTAAGTAGTGAGAGAGAGAGTATAGTTTTATAAATAGTTATAAAATAAAATAAAATGTTTGTAGATCTCTCTTAAATTCGCTTTATTACCTCTTTTCTTAAAAAAAAAAGAGTAAACTTAACTCACTAGTCAGACTACTCTCTACCTAATAGTTATAGTAGTACATAGTAGTAAAATGTACTTAAAGTATAAAGTAGGCAGTTTCTTTAACCTGTAAAGATCTCATTTCGATTGTTATTGTGGAAAAATATCCACAACCGCAACGAACTCACCAAAAAAAACTCCTCCTCTAACTACGGCCATTTCCTTTGAAAAAGTGACCTTTTTTTCTTTCTTTTTTTCAAATTTAGTAGGAGATTTAGTAGGGTACTACACTAGAGCAGTAGCAGTAAAGAAGTAATTTAGAAAGACTGAGCCAAGACTTAAGTAGTTTTTTCTGTTAATTGATGATGGGAATAGTAAAAATAATTATTGAATACTTTACTTGTTTACAAGAAACATCTCATATGAGCTGAGGGAGAAAATTATTTATTCTAAATTAATTTTAAAATAAAATCTAGTCAAAATGAAATAAAAAATTCCATAAATATTCACATAATATATATTAACCGAAAAAAGTTAAAAACTTCCAGAGAAATCTAAAAAGAATTATAAGTATAATTCTACTGTATGTAAGCCTAATTAGGTATAGGTAAACAAAATTACTATCTTAGGATCAGATTGTGTAACAAACAGGTACCTAATTATAAGGGTCTAGTTAAAAAGTCTTCACTAGAAGAATCTTTACTTGGCCAAAACTGTTACTTCTATATTATATAGCCTACTATACTATAAAGGTAGTTTGTAAAAAATTTTGTACAGCAGAAGCAGAATACAATTATTTTGAAAACGGTGATTGAATTTGAATTAATGTTTGTCGAAATTTATGTACCAGAACCTGGTTATTAGGTTTTAAAAAATATTACTATTATCCAACTCGGGTGATTTGCTCTCGCCTGACCTCATTCTATTTTGCTCATTAAAAAAGCTCTCGTGTGGTGTATGGTAATATGGTGTGGTTAAGTTGGCTGTAAGTAAAATAGTCATCAGTGAAGGGTTGATAATTTCTAATGCTAATGTTAATGTTGTTTTAGTTGAGAAAAATGACTCTCTTCTATCCTTGGATTCGGATCAGTTTCAGTCTCAACTCTAGTAATAGTAGTAATACATAGAGCACTGGACTGGTATAAGTTTATAAGTATGTTGGTCCCCTAATTGCCTATTTTCTTAATTAAGGCAAATGTAAATCTCGATTTGGACTTCTTTATGGGGTGGCTTTTTTTCTGCTCTGACTTCCTAATTTAACTAAAACCATTTAGACTCGTAATATTAGAGGCTAAATATCAGTACCTATAGCATATTATAGTATAGTATGGACATTACAGTATAGACTATATTTATAAGATTATAGGCTACCTATTGTAGTAGTATCAGGCAAAACATAAAGTTAAATTCGAATAAAAGGGAAAAAAAGCGACTCGGATATCACTAACTCTAAGAATAAGAATAAAAGTATAATCTATCTTTTAAGTAGTATAAGAAATTCCCAAAGGTGCTTTACAATTTCTTATAGAATTCTGAAATTCTATCCCCCATTCCTAATTTCAACTCCTATTTACTACTAGGTAGGTACATAATATGGTAGTACTACCAATACCTACATAATATGTAGGGTACTATTATATGTACTAGTAGTTTGTAGTGCCTAGAAGGATTATAACATAACGATTCATAAAAGTATTTTTTAGTAATTCTTGTTTAGAATTTCCAGACAACCCTTTAGCTTCAAATTATATTAATTGAGATACGAGTATGATAGAAATTTGTAATTTAAAACATCAAATTGCACAATTATTACTCTATTGCTTGCTACTTCATTGCTGTAGTAATCTTATAGGTAGGTACTTACCATTAGAATGAAAATACAATGAATGTTATCATTCAAATAAGTATGGATAAATATGACTAGGTACTTTAGAGAAAATTATATTTAAAAAAAAATGTATTAACAAGTTCAGTTCAATGTGAAAATGCACTTAAGTATTTGCATGGTTAAAATTGATATGAGTTTGATCGAGGGTTTTTGAGCTTGAAATGTAAGTGTTTCTTTACAAAGTACCTACATTAAAAAATATTTTTTAAAAGTATTTTCTTACATTTTTATTTTTTATAATATAAAACATACCTAGGTCTAGGTACTTGTATTACTTATCATTAGTGATCGTGATCGTACTCTGTATCGTACTAGATATCTAACTTAAAATTAATACTATTATCCGTAATACGTTTGAAATTTTTTTGTAGATTTCCAGTCCTGTATGAATGCAATGAAAAATCTCAATTGTAATTGTGGCATTGCGATGTTGGCTATCCATAACCATAACTAGTAAAGTAATTTACAAGTGTAGTAGCTTTACTATTAGGTAGTACCTATTACCTATTAATTATGTATTTAGTTTTTGAGAAGTGTGAGCTTTTGTGATGACCACTATCATTAAATATAGATGTTGTAATTGTTTAGATAAATGTGTAAAAACAGGAACAATTTTCCTTTCTTTCAAAAAGTAAACAAGCTTGTCAATTGTTCCACAAATATAGAATTGATGAATTGAAATTACACGAATTACAATTTCCTACAAATTATAGATAAGAGTACTTAATACCTTTTAGCATTAAAAATACCACCATTAGACTTAATTTTCAATAAATTATTTAATAACCTTTTAAAATTCTCTTTTTTCTAGAATATAAATCTAGGTAGGGTATATCATGTAAAAGAATAAAGGTAAATAATGTTAATAATAGGGATACTTGGTGATACCTGTTACCTGATGGTGATATTTAAAGTACCCTTAATTTTTAGCTTTAAATTTTAACACAATTATTTTAGCCAACCAAACCAACTGATATAATAAATTGGAAAAGAGTTCAAAAGTTAGTTTAAGTTAGTTCACTAAATGATTTGAAAGAATACTTTTATCTCTCTTATTTCCTATTAAAATCATACCAATTATTTTTGTGGGTAATTTGATATTCTCTATCTCTAAATTACATTAATATACCTAAAATGTGTTATTATGAGATATATATTTTGCAATTGATCTGGGTTCAATCAGCATAATGATATTTTAAAGCCTAAAGAGTTGGTAATGGTATAGTATAGTTGTTATTTGGAAATTTTGATAAATCTTAAAACATTTATTAACCTCCTTAACTCATAATGGCTGGCTAATTTTTATAAGATTTATATTCCAAAATGTCTAAAAAATTGAATATTTCGTAAAAAGATTTCTAATACTATGTAGAATTTCTACTGATGTAATTTCAAATTTTGAAAAGGTCTTGAAATAGAAAATTTGAAAAAGTCTGAAAGTTACCAAAGAAATCCTCAAAGAAATTTTTCCTCAAGTACCCTACCTGTTTAAGAAACTCTGAGATAAACAGAAATTGTAAGTTTATATTTTAATCCTATGCAACAAATAATTGAAAATAAAATAATTTGTTATACCTACTATTATTTTAGGATATTTATTTGAAATATTTCATAGAAAAGCAAAAAAAAAACCATGTTGAATACATATACATAGTCAATATTTGGAATAAAAAGATCAAAAATAAATTTCAATTTTAAGATCTATTATTAGTATTTACCTATCCTATGCCTATAGAATATGTTCAAACCCCCAGCAAAATACAATAATCAAATCAACCAAAGGGTGGTATATATTTCATATTAAAATTTGAAAATTTCAAATTTACAAAAATGCTTCAAGTAAAATCCAAAGCCTCGAGCTATTCTGTAAAATAATACTCAAAATTTTACTATTTTTATTAAACTTATAAAATGCTAAATTCTAGAATTATATCCGTACTCTTCAATTTTACAGCTTACAGCTAGGTAGTAGTATCCGTAGTTCATGAGCTTATTTAAGTACCCTACTCTGTACTTGTAGGGTACTACTATTTAGGTATCCAAGTATAGTGTAATATTAAGATTTTTTTCATTAGAATGCAATTTGCATAAATAAATACAAAAATAAAAGTAAAAGTAAAAGTAAAAAAGAAAGAAGTGTAGCACTGTTGGCTGTTATCATTAGTAGTAGGGCCATAGAGTCAGTTGTCAATTGTCAGTGCTTGCAAAGCCAATGAGATTTGTTGAAAAGCCTAATTGAGAAATAAATTCGCAATTTCAAGTAGGCAAAATAACCTTTAGAGTATTTAAATGTCTGTGACTTTTAGCTCAATTCCTATCTATTTACTTACATAATTGACTAGATATATACATAAGTAAGTATATAGTGTATAGAATCTACCTGCTCTGAGGGCTTAAATAATATAATTAATGAAAGTATAAATGAAGGCAAGTTTAATCTTTGTGAAAAGAGAATCTCCTCAAAATAATTAGAATATATTAAGCTTAAATGTCCTACCTACAGTTTAATGTTCCTGAACAGTCAAAGTCCTCGTAGTCCTCGTCAAAGTCCTCGTTCTTATAAGCATAGTACTCGTAGTAGATAGGTAGTAGGGTACTGGAAGTACATACTAGAATATTACCAGAAATTTCTAATCAAACTCAATTTAATGCAAATGAACGTAAGCCATTTAACATTAAAGTTGTGCACTTTAGCTTTGACTCTCAACTTTTAACTGATGATTCTTCTACTTCTTCTTCATGTGGTCTTTTTTTGATCCATTTTAATTTCAAAGGAAAAGTTCTAATGAAAGTAACCAAATAGTTAAGTACTGATACTACACTACATCAGTTATGTTACTTTTTACTAATCTAGCAATACAGCATTTTACTAACTGTAGTTGTACTTACACTTTTGCACAAAATCAAGCAAAGTTTCATATGTACAAGTTTATAACATTTTAATATTTAAGGGTCATAAGAGTAAGTCCTACAGCAAATTTTACATATTATTATGTATTTATTCCTATCTAGGATATTTACGATTAAATCAACTTTAAACGCCAAGCTTCGGCTTTCACGAATTTCTCACAAAATTAATGTCCTTTTTTTAGAGCTTATATTAGAGTATTAATATAATATACTTTATGCTTTCCTATTTTTTGGTCATATATTTCCTGTTTTTGTTGAAAATTTACGTGTTTTAAAGTAAAGATAAAGTAATAAGAATAAGTATGTTTAAGTAAGTATATTAGGATGTGAATTAGTAAAGTTTGATTAATTTTTCTTCTAATGAAAGGGCGTTATGACGATTCTCACCAAATAGACTAGAAGTACTAGTTACAATCTAGATAATATGTGATGTGATGATATTGGATCTGGTAGTGAGGGTCTGAAGAAGTTTGTAAGAAAGCCTCGAGGAGCTGAAAGAACGACCACCGTAATCCAATTAAAAAAGATTTAAATTTTAATTGATTCTCATGAAAACATTCTACTGTACTCTGTAGTACTAATTTACCCGGAAAAGCCAGATTTCATTTCCCCAACCAGCCTCACCCCTTTGATTTCTATTAGTATAATACTTACAAGTTCCTATCCAGTATCACTAGTACTACTTTGTTGTAGTATCTAGTCCACCTACAACCAAATCACCTCAAGACATTTGCTTTTCACTTTTTACTTTTTACTTTTTACTTTTACTATTCTGATTTTGAAAGAAAAAAGTTTCTTCCAGTTAAGGATCCGTACAAACTTATGTAGAATACTATACATACAATACTTTTACCATACTATGTATGGTATGTACGTAAGATATGTATATGATCTTCAAAATTCAAAAGTCGAACTTCCCCTTAACCATAATATTTTCATTTTCTTTCTAAACCTTTTTATATTTCATCAACCTGATATTTTTCATTATAATTTACAATCTTCACTATCTTCTGTAGTAAAACTGAAAGTTCTAAATTACTACCTACCTAAATTATACTGGTACCTATTACATTCTATAGTAGATACCTAACTACTTATAAGTATATAGGTTATAGGTATCCCTTTATAAACGAATAATATATTGAAACGAATTGAATCTGAATCTTATTTCAAGCCAACGAAAATATTAATTGAAAATTTCAAGTGTTTTTTGCGGTTTTGGGCTGAAGAATCTTGAAGATTTCTACTGGGTATATATTATATACGAGTAGGGGAATGAACCAACAGTGTTTTGAGAATTTAAATTGAATGATGAATTCGAAATTTGAAATTGTATCTACTGAGGAACTTAATATTGTTCTATACCTGGGTCCAATTTGTAATTTGTAATACCAGTATTTTGCAAGGCAAAGTTGTAAACCGTTATAATACCCGTAAATATCGAGAAATTGTAAATACTTGTAATATCAGTGTAGCTTCTACGATGGTAGTAGTACTGAACTAATAGCATAGATAAAGTATCATTATTACGACTTTGTTTCGTAAAATGTACAAGGCTTATTCCAACTATCCTTAGTTTTTATATCAATTTTTTTTTTTTTTTTTTTTTTTGAGTTTTTTTTCCTAGCTAAACATTGTTGATTGGATTGAATTGAATTGGATATAGGGTTACACAAATAGAGAATACCTGAGTGAGTAGTTATTTTGGTCTATGGTAGATAACAATTTGTTTAGACTTATTTTGCAGATATACAAACTTATACTTATATAGATAGTTAGAAGGGATGAGTCTCAAATTGAAACTCGACTCTTTAATCAAAATCCTATTTTTTATTGTAAAAATCAGTTAACATGATAAAACCTATCAAGAACAAGAACTATGAAATTAGATATATAAAATATATAAAACCCCGCCCCTGTCTAATAAAGAAAGCAAAAAAAAACTATTTGAATTTGAATGTACTTTTTTTAGATTTTCTGCCCTATGCATATATTTTGTTTCAAATATTTACTTGGTAGCTCATTAGTAGATATAAATTTAGGATACTCGTAGTAATAACTAAATACACTAGATAACAGTACCTATTATATGATGATTAAAAATTGATTTGTAATTCGGGACTCTTCCTTCCATAGCATTAGTAGAAGATAGATACATACTAGTATGAAGAGTAGAAAAAAAGGAAAATAAAGGGGTCGAGTTCCAAGGGATCTATGTATCTATCCATACCTACACTTATCTTGACTGTTGATTTCACTTTTGCATCTCCAAGTAAAAAGCCTTCAAAGAGAATTGGAGAAATATTTATTTACGATAGGATAGAGATTCGTTTATGTGGATATACGAGGCACTTGTTTTCTCCCTACTTACCATCCTACTCCTTACTATTATTGAACCTTTTTTTGTACAACCAACTGGAGAACAAGAACAAACACTCGTATCATCGTACATATAAGTAGTAGGTAATACCATAGTCATGGCATAAAAGGCTGACACACCTGTATTATTGGTATCTGTATTTTATAAATTTATTCGATCTCATTCATCACACTGAATTAGATAATAGAAGTGTGGAGAATAACTTGTGCATTTTTTTCTATCTAATCACAACCATATAGATACCACGATTTTCAAATAGTAGGTGCCTAACTATACATTATACATTCAAAGTTTTAATCTAATACAATAAATGTGAATATTTACTATAGAATAAGTTGTACAATATCTCATAAACTAAATAATTGTGGTCAACCTGTTTAATATGCCTCAAAGAGCAAATTCTTATAATCGGATAAATCCAGATTCAAATTCTTTCAATTGGAATACACGCTGATATTTTTCATATTACTATTTTCATACAATTTTTTCGTTTTACCAGTATTTTATAAATTTACTATTTAGAATAATCTATTTTAATGATTATTTTAAATAGATTTAATTTACAGCAATATTAAGATTTAGTTGTAAAATGTCATTTTTAATTTCTACACTAGATTATTTTGATTTAGCTATATTTTAATCTTGCATGCTATTTAGTTTTAGGACTTTTTTTCAATTCTTAAGAATTTTTTGACTTTTGGCTTTCGATAAATTATCCAGGCACACAAGGGTCCAATAATATAATTTATTTGACTTGGTTGGTCATCTCATCACTTTGCCACTATCTATCAGTATGTGCATATCAGTACTTAGGATTAGATATTATTGTATTAAACTAAAGGTTCGTTTGGGGATTATGTGAGATTGTTATTTTTGAATTTCTTTCCAGTGTTTGTCTTTCAATTTCCCTTTTTTCTATCTTTCTCCATGCTCTCGTGTCCAATAATATTCTTTTCTTTCGGTATGACTTTTTGAGATCCTCAAATGCTCATCATGTGATGCCTTTGGCCACAACCACGAAGAATCCTACTTATAATAGTAGGGTACTACTACTTTGGTGTATTTTGGATATATCGAAGCCTTCATTGACTTCAAACCTGACTTTTTCTCTTCTGATTCGATTCGAGAAAGAAATTGAAATTCCAATAATAACAACTCAAGAACTTCCATATACTACCTACTTCTGCTACAGTACTATTGATATTCTTACTAAAGAATACAGTATTGTTGTACTAATGCTTAAGAAATATTTTTATGCTCACTCTTGTAATATATTGAAAAAGATGAATTTTTTTCGCAATCGATAATAGTATACATCTACGATATACTGATATTATGCCATCTTACATAATATAATATGTTATGTTACGACGGGTTATTTTTCTAAGAGGGTGAAGTTGAAATAAAATACATAAAACGGCATAACGAGGAGATATGATAGAGAAAGGACCTGATGATCCTATACCCCTACGGCGTCTAAAAGCGACTCTTTTACTCCTGTATACAGAGTTATTTAAAAATACACTCAATATCTGCAAAAAAATATCAAATCTTTTTTATCATTTAAAATATAACTTTTGACAAAATATCCTACTATTAAGTACTCACTATTATTAATATGTACTATTGAAGTTTCTTGTAATAGAAGTATGTGCTATTTTACCAATTTGAATTGGAATTTGACCAATTTGAAAGACTGTGTACAGTATATATGAGAGTGTCTAATGTGTCTTTGCCAAGTTTGAGTTCCAATCGACCAACATTAAGGGCTTCAATATTTCCAGTAATAGCTTTAGAGGATCTCTATTTTATGACATTCATGAGGGATTTAGGTGGCCAGACCCAAGAGTGAACAAACTCATATTGGGTTAAAAAAATCGGTCTATTCTCTCTAGTAAAAACTATCTATGTATAATAGTACCTACAAATAGTACTACATTACATACCTACTGTTACATGTATGTAGGTAGGTAGGACATAAAAAGCGTAAAATGAGAGAAATTTAGGTCTACTACCTTTAAGTACGGTACGAACAATCTCAATTCTCCATTCAGCACACGAATTACAAAAAAAGAAGCTTACTATCCTGAATTATGAAAAAATGATGTGATTTTATGCTTTATTCAATGCGTCTAACCTAAATATATAATTATAATTGAGAAAGGCCCCCGGATGAAATTTATTTAAGACTTACCCCTATCTATATACTATGGTACGAGTTTCTGAATTTTGAATTATAATTGTACAATGGTTGGTAGATAAGCAAAACGGAAATAAAAATATTGGGGAATCTATTCTTTACAGTATATTCATACATACGTACTTACATACATGCATACTAGGTACTACTATTTTCCTTATTTAATAAATCCATTGTAGAAAAAAATGGGGAAAAATCATTTTATTTTGGTTAGGACTACACTTGTATTACTACGAGCACTAGTATAAGGTAACCAGGATAGTCAGTCAATCAAAAAATAGAATGAGAAAAGTGTTTGAGCGAATTATTGTGGCTGACAGCTAAAGTCCTTTATTGTTAAACAGGTGAATGAATTGGGAAAGCTGATTTCGAGTGTGTGGGGCCAGAACCAGAACTGAGGCTTTCCACACACACCCCTTTAAAAGCTCGGTTTAAGTGCAAATTGAGAGTTTGGGCTTTTGGGCAATATTTTGAGGAATTGAGAATTGAGAATGAAATCAGATGGAAAAATTGAAGGAAAGAATGAAAGGAGAACCAGACCAGAGGAGAGGAAAACTCACGGAAATCAATTTGGTTTGGGAAATTCGAGATTTTACTTCAAATCTGACACTTACTACGTGAACTACTATATGTACTACCAAGGTACTTATTCTGGCAGGTAAGTAGTAGTTGTAATAACCTATAAACTTAAAAAGTAAAATCTATTTCTCACATTTTCTATTGTATTGTGACTTGGGTAATAAAAGTGTTGATAGGTTTTCGGAATATTTTTAAGATGACCTGAAATCGATCAACTGTATATAATGCTACATATTTGTTTAATTTTCTGACAAGAAAGTTTATGAGAAATTGAAATTGAATGATGTTCAAAAGTCCAAAAAATTAAAATGATAATTTCTCTAAAGTTTTTATTAGAAAAACAGTATTAGTATACCGATGTATTATTGTTGTGAATCCGTTGATACTAGACAAAAATATTGACTGAATTTCAAAGTTTCTTGAATGACGGATTGAGAAATTTTTTTTACCCTCCCTTAATTGAAATCGAGGCTAAAAAAGAGAATAATATATTTACTTTTACTTGCCATAATGTACTTACAAGTGTTAGTAGTATGTAGTACATTTCATGTATAAAAAGTACAAGTAATTGAAACACAACATTTCATTCCAAATGTCCACATGGCATATATCAAATCATATACCTACCTACCTTACTACATACTCTATTAGTAGCTAGTTCTATACATATACACATTATACTATATAGTACAGCACTTTGAAGTTATTATTTCGTGCAAAGTTGATGACATTAAACTAAAAAAATGACATGCGAGCTGGGGAGATAACATTGAACACTAGTGTTCGACTCAATTTTCAAACATTTTATTCAGAAACCGTGTAACTTGAGAATTTTATCCACAAGATTATTCCATAGACCCTACCTACAGTACCCAGAGTATCATACATAATATAATCATAATCATAACTTATGAACCTTGGCCTTACTACTACTAGTAGTGTACTCCCTTTTAATGTAAGAAATACGTAAGCGTAAGAATGTGTATTTTTCATCAACTCAGCCAATTTATTATACGGATCCATACACTAACAGTTTAGTAGTACATATAGTACGTAGTTAAGAAAAAGCAGCTCAATATTTATATTCCATATTGTTTTGCCCACCCATCGTTTTCACTTGCATAGAAGTATATACCTACCTATATACTAGTAGGTATCTACATATACAAACTAGTAATACTAGCAAGTATAAGTATAAGTTGAATTTCGGATAAAACACTTTTACCACAAACTTTACTTTCTCCGCTTTCTCCTCTTTTTTTCCACCTTTTTATGTCATAATGGAGAAAGTCTAGTAATAATATCTGTAGTAATAATACGATAGTAATAATATTGTATACATTACTTTTGATAGTAGAGGTGATGGTAATTTGAATATACATAATAGTAAGTGAAAAGTTCAAAAGGAAATTAACTTGATGTGTTTGGTGACCTTGGAGTATAGCATTGGGTACCTAACTACCTACTACTGATAGTATACTATCCAATACTACCTACAGGGATATACCTACAATTGGCAGTAATAAGGTTTTGTGTAGCATAAAATTGATTAAAGTAAATATTATTTATCTCAGCTAGAGATATACTATTGTACAACCACTATGGTAGTAGTATAGTATGTAATGTAATCGGCATTATCTATTTTCGGAGCAAATAATGCGGTGAACATAATCTGAGATAAATGATCCACGAAATTTATCTTCTCACTCAGCCAGGTTGAATTCAGTTTAGGGCCCACATAATCCTCCTTGAAAAGTAATGATCAAGTGAACCGAACCGAATTTCGAATGATATACTACCATTTTATACCAGAATACCTATGTATTTATGTATGTAAGTAGTTAGATGCATTTTTACCATTACAAAAACCATCATCGATATCGATAGAAGGGCTTAAAATTTACTCGATTTTATAGTTTATAGTTTGTGGTGGTGTTTTGGTTGTGGATAAACAACACACAGGGTATGAGTACTGATAGTGTCCTATACCTGCTACTGTACTGATACTACCAGCATATATATGTAGGTACTGGTAGGGTTTATTTCTCTTTTACCGGTACTAACAATAGCTTAATGTATGTTCATACAATATAGGCAAGTATAGTTTTTGTAGAAACTTTTAAAAGCATTGGCTTAAATGCACTTTTCTATTTTCTATCTGTTTTTTAGCCCGAATTCAAATTTCAAAATTCCGAAATGCGGAAAAGTGGGTGAGAAGCGCAAGCCTACCAAAATATTTATCTCAGTACATTCAGTAGTCAATAGGTATAACTGCCCATACAAACCACTGTCTTTTGGTAGTGTAGCTTTTGCAGCTGGAGAGAAAGTTCTACCTACTTTTAGTGTATACTCAAATCTGCCGGTTATCTAACTACAAGTTTGACAAAAAAGTCAGTTTTTCAAAACTTTGAACTAGAAACTTTGAAACCTGGAATCTGATAGGCTAATCTGATAATCTCAATTTTCCAAAATTATTTAATCTAAAGTTCTTATTAGAAAAGAGATACTTGATTACAATCACAAAAAATCATGACATTTTGTAATAAAATCACTTAATTTCGCCCAAATTGAATGGTTTAAAGGACATTTTCAGTCATTTGAGTGCTTCAATTCAAAATTAAGTCAATATGTTTACTCAATTCCATTATTACAGTACTGTACTGATAATGTAAGTAGTAGATCAGGATGTCTGTGGGAATGTGACAAGTTACACAATTCATGTACTTGTAGTGGTAATTTGATCCATCTCTAAAAAACTTGTCAAATTCAATACAATTCCATTTGAGGTTAAATAGTTTATCTTTTCTTCTATTGTACTCTAATACATAATATAGTCACAGTACTACTATAAGTGTAAGTAAAGTTAAGAAAGAAATTTTCGAAGAAAAAAAATACTTGCAAGGGCAAGGCAAGATCTTCTCACACAATCTTTTTTTTACACATACAATAATACAGTACTACTACATACTACTACTTGAGTTTATATAGGGTACACCTGCTTTTGTACGAAAAAAAGTTTGTAGTCAACTGAAAAAAACCACAACCGGTTTCAAAAAAAAAGAAAAGTTAAAGAACAAGACGAGTTTTGTGATTCACATGAGAATTGTTAAGGAGAAGGTACGTGAGTTTTTCTATTCTTTTTTTCTGCAAAATTCCACCTGAGTCTCATATTATACAGATAAGATAGGCAAAGAGACACTCAAGTGAATAAAAAGAAAAACCAGAGGTTTTTTCAAGTTAAAGTACAATTTATTTGACTAATTGTCTTTAGTATCTAATTTGGTATTGACATGATCGTCTAACCCCTGTCTTTGCAAATAGGGCACTTATGTATTATGAATATCCGTAAAGTATCATGGATATTTTGCAGCGATTTTTTCCCTCCTCAAATGTCCCAATTATTTTTGCAAAAATTTAAAAATTGTCTTATTGATATATATAACTATATGTATCTACATTATGTGAAATAGAGCTGAATGAAATTGAAATACCCTACTTTTAGTAAAATTCAAAGTGAAAAAAATAGGTAAAATAGGTAAGAGAAATACAATCCTGTGTAAATATCTGTAGATATCCGAGCATCGGCGAGTCCATTTCCGCTCGTTAGACCTTGTGAATGTATATTTCAAATAAAATATATCTCCGAGATATATTTTTTTTTATTTCAAAGATATCGAAATAGACAGTATCCACTATGCTCTTCTGAACTAAAACTGAAAAGATTACTTAGGTACTCACCTACCTAGGTAGTAGATAGGTATTTGGAATAAAAATACAAAATAAAGGTAAAATGTGGTTCAACCTATATAGATACAAAACATAGTACTACGAGTATAAGGTACTTTGATACAAATAGAGTAATGGTAGTTAGTATAGGCAGGAACACTCGAATTTTTTCAATTTCCTTCCGATTCGAAACCATTCTTTTTTTTTTTTCTTTCTTCATTAGATACATACCCGTATGTAGTAGGAAAAAGCAAACTCACGAGATACGATCTATTTATATACTTTCAATACTTTTAGAATAGTACATTAGTACATATTACTAGTATAACTTGAAGGTTAAACTGATCAGAAAATTGGGGAAAAGCCTTTAAATCATACTTGTACTTTATTCTATCTATGTATATCTACTAGGACTACTCCACCTTTTACTTATCTCCAACTTTTTTCAGTTCCAAATTCTTTTTACTTTCAATCTTTATTATGCACTTTAATGGAACTTTTTCTTACATTACTATATTGAATAATTTTTGACCTAGAAAACCAAGATCAAGATTTTAAAATCCTAATATTCAGTTTTACCACCTGCTCTTATTTTGTAATAAATAAGTATAACATATCTAGCTGTACCTACTAACTACTTGATATCATTTCATTTACTAATGGTATTTGAAGAATGGTAGATGAAAAAATGATTTCTCAATATTTTTATTTGATAGACCTTTTATACATAGTTACATACAACTGTTAGTATAAGGTACTTTAGGTAATAGGTATGATAAATACATATGACCTAATTAGCCCTTTATGCTCCCTATAAATGGAGTCTTTTCTCTCCAGCCAGAATATTGTATTTGAAAAAGGTAGTATAAATCTCAATCCATCTGTTCATAATGAGCATAAATGACCTCAGAGAGCTGATAGCTTTATAATGGTCCAAATAAAGTCCGTCCTTTTTCTTTCACGCTCGGAATTTCCTTTAGATTTCAAATCAATTGGAATTCAGGACAAGTCTTGGGCTTTTTATGCTTTTCCCTGTCCTCATCGTGTTCACTGCTGGACTTTGCTTTACTTTACACACACACACACACACAAGTTAAATCCTAACTGTCCGATAATATTGGCCGATATATCTAGTTCTACAGAAAGAATGGAACTAGTATACTATACGAAGTATGTATCTAGTGCGAGGATAAGCTTGAATCTCAGGAGGCAAGAAACAACTCATAACATAACAGGCAGGGTCTCATCTTCTCAAATCTCAAAGGGATCCCCCGACAAAGGATAAAAAATAAAGAGAAAAAAAGAAATCCTTCTCGCTTACTCATCTTAACACTAACTATTTTTTAACACGTTCAATTCTACCATGACCATATATCCGAATATATATCACTATACCATATCCTATTCTATCCTTATGAGAAAGAAAAAACTTTAGTCCAGAGAACCACAAATAACCTCATACCATGGTTCCAGTATCTATAATATATAGTACCAGTATACCACACCCAAGCCAACCTAGAAAACTTAAAACCTCAATTCTATTCTTCTACATATCTGTAGTACATACTTACATATGTACAACTGGTAATATAGATTTATTCCTGGAATAAAGAGCAAGAAAGTAGTACATCGCCTTCAAACATATTTCATAGAATTCTCGACTCTTTTTTTTCTCTTTCTTTTTCTTGCAAAATCTACTTACTCACTCGACTTGTATGATGCATGTACTACTACGATTGTATGTATGTATGTATGTAAGTTGCTTGCCCTTTTATGATATATCATCCAAGAATTACTTTTTATTTGATAACTTCATACCATACAATTCCTTGTATAATCTTACAAATAACTTAAGTACAGATATAACTACCAGTATCTACAACTAGTGATATTTGTACAACTCTGTAGGCATTTGAGGGCTTGGAATTTGAAATCCTCACCACAAAACTACAATAGTGTAGTTAGAGATATGTTATAAGCCTCGGTGTCACGACTAGAGAATAAGACTTTCTAATGAAGACAAATTGAGAAAGCAAAAGTACACATCACCATAACCATTGTATTCACCAGCATAAGTATTAAGTACCTACATACATTTACTATTATATAATATATGTAAGTACTGATAGTAGAATAATTCTTATCTACAAAATAAAGTATGAATGAGAGCAAGTTTTCCAGAATTTTCAACTTTTGAACCGAGATCATGAACATTGCCTTGTCTCCCCATCTAATAGTCAAATGACTAGTACTATACGTAGTATGTATACACGAGTATTCAGCAGTACTTATACCAGTATTATGAACACTTATTTGCATACATACATAAATAAAATCTTCATGTACATGTACTACTACTAGTATACAAGGAGCATAAGTTATGAAATAAATACATAATTTGGAAATGATTGTAAATTGCAAACTTGTGTTTTCTTCTATCAAAACTAGGTACTAGATAGATAGTAGTATTATTACTATGTATATGTATGTATATGAGAAAATATCAGAGTTTTTGAGGATCTGTACATGCAAATTCAGGGACTAGTATTTTCTTCTAAAATACTCGTATTCGTATAGGCAATCCCACTGAGGAAAGTCTTATCTTTTCCATTTCTTCTTCAAGAAATATTCAGAGTTTTTGAGCTCTAAAATTCAAGTAAATGCTAAGTAGTTGGTTAAGGATAGACCAAAGAACATAATATACATAGAGTACGTATGTGTGTGTATATGTATGTATGTATGTGTATCATGCAATATGAGGCTTTTTATTCGACTAAAGTATGGCAGTTTATTATTAGAGAGCACTTGCCCTCGATATCCCCCTACTAACTTTAACTTTAACTTTTGCATTTCTGAACCAACTGAATCTTGTACCCTACTATATACAAGACAAGTGTACAAGAGTTTATGCATAAACAGTATAAATATCTAATATTGTGGGGTTTGTTAACTCTGTTTTTTTTTTTGAGTAAAAAGAAATCATAACTATGTATCTACTACAGCTACAGCAGTGTACATTGTACATATAATAAGATGGGTTAGGGTGCATTTTTCTACGTCAAATTGTGGACATCTTCATAATAAAGGCTTCACCTGGGTCCACAAAACTCGCTTCATTAATATTCATGGCAGTGAAAGCATACATACTTGTAACTAGTACTACTCGTAGTACATGTATGTTCTACCCACCACGACTATATTTTGAAAACATTCATCATTCACCATGTACTACTATAGTACTAGGAGAACATACAGAGAAAAGCTTAAAATGCTCAAAATGTACAATTTATACTGCTTTATTTTGCCTTTTTTTACATTTCCTTTGGTCACGATCTTTTACTACTAATAGGAGTACTGGTACTACTCCCAGTAAAAGTAGATGTCCAACTTAATGTCCAAGTTTGATAGCTCAGAAAATCCTCTCGAGTCTCAAATCCTAATTCAGAATCTGAATTTAAATCTGAATCTGAATCTAAAATTTGAGAAATCTCTGGAAAACTTTATTTATTCCTTTTGAAAATTCCTTCAGATAATTTCCGATCAATTTGCTTCTTATTATATTCATTTAGAATTTAGACCAAATTACAAATATACTGCTACTAATGTACAATCATATAGCAAGTAAAAGTTGCATCAAATTATATATAATTTTAATACTATATACATGAATACATAGTTTATGTTAAGCAATGTATATTTATTTACATTTAGTATTTATTTATGTACAAGTATGCAAATTATCTAGCAAAATGCATTTGTTTTTATAGTGAAAGCCAGAGTGTAGAATCTTATAGTGAGGTAGGTATTGAAAGAGTACTGAATACTTTTAGGGTAGGGTACTACTAGGTAGTGTGTGTTTCAAATTGTGGATATAAATTATTTTTTTAACTTTATCTGACGGAAGGAGGTCTGAAAAAGTTTTTAATACTTTTATGTGTTGCACAACATGTATGTAGTAGTACACTTTGCTAATAAATACCTAAATATGTACACACATACTACCATTACATAATACAGCCAATAATACCATACTGTACTTACTTGTTAAAAGTAGTATGTAAGTATGTATTAGAAAGAAAGGGTGAAAGAATTTAGAGTTTTTAATGTTTACGAAATGAAATTATATAAATTACATGAAGAAAGGCGAAAAGTTTTTTGTAGGGAGGCCGTTTGGCTCCTTCCAAATGGGCTCGATGGATTAGCATGGATTTAATTGTGAGACTGTAGAATTATAATATAAATGTTCTTGACTCAACAACAACCATTTCAATTTCATTTCATCCATTCCTCTATCCTACACAATACTTAATAAGCAGATAGATAGTACAATTTACCATATCCATACTTTGTACTAGTAGTGGATCCCAGCACAAATATTATTTATAATTTTCTTCGAACATAAACAGATTTTTGGGTTTTATGAAATGAGAAGTAATTGCAGAGCCTTTAGCTATAATAAATAGTAAATACACGTTGTACTGCATACATAGATTGTACAATGTATTTTATAGTACCTACCTACTAATACTTATGCTTAGAGTAGTAATAGGAAAAGATTTTATGCAATTAAAATCCAGGCTAATTTGAAGTTTAAAATGGCTGTACATAGTAAGTAGGTATTATATGTATGTAGTAGGGATAGCCTATCTCACATATGAGACCCGCATTTATTTTCCTAAAAGTAGGATCGAAAAATTTTATGAGCCTCTCCTGGACTTTGTAGTGTAATAAATCTGGCTATACTTAAGTTCTCAGTTCTCTTCTGGGGACAACAATTTCAAATATAACATAAGTATATGTACCAATATAACATACATATATACTAGCTAGTATTAAGTAGTACCTATATCTATTTATTAATATACTATACGAGCATGTATAGCAGTATCTGTATCTGTATCTGTACAAGTGCATTGTAAAAGTAAAAAAGAAGAATTTCAGAGCAATAAAAAAAGTTGGCCTTACTTCAGCTATGTTTTACCCAATACAGTATGATTTTATACCGACTCGTCAAAATACCGTCTCGTTGAACGACAACTGACCAAATACAATTTAGTCCAAGCTCCTCTTCAACTCTTAAAAATTATATAATACAATATAGTTACTTAATTTTTAATTTTTAATTATAAATTTTACTTTTTATGTACCTATATCAAGTATTAGTAACACTGTTTTTTTATACCTTTCTCGTAGTCAAATTAGAATCCTTTTGAAAGATGATCACTTCAAATCAAAGCTCCAAATCCCACACAGTGCACCCTAGACTTTTTTTTTATATCTAAAACTATAATACCTGACTAATTATTATCGTAAGACTTAATATCTGGTTTTGATAATTGGTAATAAATACGCACTATCTGCCTTTCACAATTTTGCAAGAATTTTTTTGAATATTAAAAACATCTTATTTTTTGACAAAAACAGTATATGACCAGTTGTCGTTCAACGAGTCTGTTTTTGGAAAAGGTAGAGTACCATGCATTATATCTGTAGTATGAGTGAGAGATTTCCCCTTTTTTTTATTCAGCTTTTAAAACGTAAACACTCAACTAGTACAGAATATAATTTGAGTTTCTCCATTTGAACATTTAGAATTTAGGCCCAAGTATGCAAGGTTGGTCAGAATCAGTTTTTTTGATTCTGACTTTAACCCAGGCTTACAGGTTTCACAAAATTTCTAAAAAGTTTCAAAAAAATATGGTTTTATACTACCCTGATTTTGTTCTTGGTTTGGTGTGTATATTATTATGAGTTTATACGAGCACTATTTTAAGCTCTGATTCTATTCTTCAAAGGATTTTTTCCACTTTGTTTTATCCTTTCATCATGCATTCTAGTATTAAATTCATTTTTTCCCAAAAAAAAACATAAGATAAAGATAAGATATACTGTACCTTACACCTACTAGTATTTGTCTACTAGTACTTGTCTATATGGATACTTGTGTAGTTAGTACAGTATAGTACATAGAAGAAGGTTTGGTTTGGTGTGTTATGCTTAAAGAGAAAGCCAAGTGAAAATGGCTTGAGAGTCAGTCAGGGTTTTTCAAAGAGTTTATTGTTGCTCCAAAAAGATTTTAGAACAAGAAAAGTCAATTTATTATATGTACGAGTATATAGTGTCTAGTTAGTACTATAATAGTACTAGTATTAGTACTAGTAGATACTTAAGTGTTTTAGTATAAGGTTTCAAACTCAATTTTACTATGGTATAATATCTATGTACCTACATACAACATACATAGTATGAACTGGCAGTAGTTTTAGTAATGTATTTTGTTAATATGAAATTAAGAGAGGTAACCTTTTCCTAAAAGCGTTAAAAGACTTTCTCCAATATTATTATAGAATAGATACTTTTTCTACTCATGCATAATTTGCCATTTAACTCGTTTTCAATGTCTTCTTAAACATTTATTTATACAACCAGGGCCCACTCTTATACCATTGAGTAAGTAGGTAGGTATTTACTGAGATTGTGATTTAGAAAGGATCATGGCAAAGTTTAAAAAAAAAGACTGTCGTCAGAATTTTTTGACTATTGGATATGTTGTAGATCAAAATGTGTAGAATATTTTGCCTACATGTCCCGATTTTCTAAACCCATCAGAACATGATCAAAAATGCGTGCAAAAACAAAAAAACTCCAGCCTGATTGTTTAAATTATCAGTAGACTGAATATCTTTTACAAGATAGATACATTATTTACGGTAATTATCAAAAAGACGATGATGAAAATTAATCCAAAATTAGAGAATAAATAAAAATTTCTGGAAATTTATTTGATGATAGGTTTTTAAAATAGGAACCATTAAAAATAAACCTAATTGAAAATTGCTTTTATACTTTACATGTCCCATTGCCAACATAACAGCTGTATAATGTAATAGATTTTTGAGGCCATATAAAATGGGTTCTAAAGCTAATATTCCTAAGGCTCAAAAAGTATTACACAGATAAATGGATAGAACTGGACAAAGGCCAATTAGATTCTAATTGACAGTAGTTGTTTCCCATTTGACAAATTCTCATTTGATGAAGTCTCTTAAAAATCAAATGATGCTAGGGGCTACGTATTACTTATGCAGTAATAGTACTACTGCCAATTTTCAAATTACAGGAACTTCCATGCAGTAATATAATTAAATGTAATTTATATTTTTACAATCTGACTCTGATTGAATGTACATATGTACATGTACATACTAACCATATAATATGGTACATATGTATATTATAGTGCCTATTAGATAGAATAAGAATGAGTAGATACAGTATAGAACTTTCTTTAAGATTCCGATTGCTCAAGTTGATCCACGGTCCGTTGGACTCTCGATGACAAATATTATGCCTATTTTATCTATCGACAGACAAATGTAAAGGCTGTAATATCTGCACTGTATGTTGTACTAAGTCTTGTTAATGGAACATTAACCTACTTATCCCTTAAGTACATTGGACAATTTAGGCACATTTATAGGCCTGAGCAAACTGATTCCCCATACTTTTTTTTCAAGGGAAAAGCTCAAAGTCTTTTCCAAATTCTCAATAATGCTCAGAGTTTGTTTGTAAGTAGTAAGTACCAACTAGTAGTATTCAGTATTAGCTCTAACTCATACTACTGTGCTATTAGCAAATATAAATTTGTATGAAAGTGTACTTACATATGCATATAAAAACTATTTGACATTATATTATGCCTAATAGTATGACTACTACTGGTTGTCATGCTAAAATATAAGTTTTCTCAAGTACAAAGTCACAAGTAAGCTTTAAAAGCTTGAAATTTTGAAATGGTGGCTTTTTTGAGTATTCTTGAATCCTTAAGAGTTGAAGAACAGTTTATTTTCCATTATAAATATAAAAAAGTTCATGCGAAAGAAGATTCAAAATTCAAATACTTATAAGATTCTAAGTCTACTTAAATACTATTAAAGTAATATATTTACTTATTTGAACTTGTTACTGCATTACTTATCTTGAGTACTACAGTATATACTTGGGTAATACAGGGTGGTTTAGCTCAAAAAGACCCAGCGTTTATATGCGATTAACTCAAAGAGTATTATGTTTATTGAGAAAAATTACCTAAAAGTAGATCAACAATTAGAATTATGTTAAAAATTTCAGAGTTTGCAAAAAAAATTTGAGATATTTTAAAAAAATAGTTCAAAAATTGTAATATTTTTAAATTTTTTTGAAAGTAACTTTTTGAATTTCGCTAAAAATTGTGAAAGAGAAAAAACTAAATTCATAACTTTATTTTGGCCAAAAAATTTAAAAAATTATTTTTTGTCTAATTTTTAAAATATCTCAAAATTCTCCAAAAATTCCCAAATTTTTAAAATATGTAATTCTAATTTGTTTTTTTACTTTCAGATAATTTTTTACCGTTTTTCAATAAATATAATACTTTTTGAGTTATTCGCCTATAAACACCTGGTCTATTAAACTAAACCACCTTGTACATATTATGTATAAACTTATGTATATAGGCAAAGCCTCAAATTATTTTTCAAATAGGTAGGGTACTCAAGAATCAAAATTTCCAAGTAAGAAGAATGTAAATACACTTCAATCTATAAAGCTTTAAGACTCGAATAAGTACCATTAGATATAAAGAATTTTGTTTAAATATCTAGGTTAAAAATTAACACATAAAAATAAGCATTTAAGCTCTATTAAATTATTATAATATCTGTATTACCCATAATTCAGTTTTTGAGGTTTTGATTTTTGGTCTTACTTTTATCTATGTTTATATGTACTTTATGTTAAAAAATTAAGCGTTATCATTAACATTATTATTTCAAAATTTAATAAATTTCTTGAAAATTGAATCCAAAACAGGTATGATTGTAGGTATAAGTACAAGATTAGTATTTAAAGTGTTTTATTATGCATTTCAATTATCATTTCAATTTTCAATTTCAAGATTTCAATTTTCTGAATACTAAACACTACACTACTTACTACTGTTATGTATTATCTTCTAAATTCTACAAGAGTTAGATCAATAAAGTTTGATGTTATATCTGGAAATCCAGGTCAAGTACTTATACATTATAATAATTGTAAGAAATTGAGTTTAGATTTAAGATATTTCTTGTGAAAATAATATGTTTTTATGTTGTTTAAGATATTTTTGCTTGTTTTTTTGGCATTTTGTTTTACTACAAGTAGTAAGTAACGCATATGTGAACAAATGTAAGAAAGTCTGAGAAAGTCAAGTAAGGATGGATGGATTAGTGAGCCTAAATGAATGTAAAAGTATATGTAGAGTTTTGGTCTATTGATTTGCTCAGTTTACTCTTACCCATATCTACTACATACATACATGAGTTCTTAACATAAGTATTATGTATACCTACCCTACTAGTAGTAAGAACTAAGAATAAGAACTAAAGATAAAAAGGAGAACATTTGTAGGTTACTTACATTGTTAAAAATGTCAGCTAGCATAGTACTAGTGGACTTATTTTAAATATTTTTACCATGAATATTTATGACCTCATATCATGAGAATATTATACTATTTGAAATCAAAATGGCAAATTATTTGATACCAAATAACGGATAATTTGGACAATTATATTATTAAACATTAGTATTAATATTTGGTTTTTTAAATCCTTTATATTGCCTGTTTCTTAATAGTACCACAATTATACTGGAGTATTGAATAGTGAAAAACTCAATGTTAAAGTGTTAAAATCCCAATTGGAACATCAATTTTTCTTTTACATAAATATAAATTAAGAATTATTGAAAACCTCGACCCCAATGCACCAAATTTATTTAATTCGGGTCATTTTGAAAATCTTGGGTAGATGCATGGAATTTAAAAGTTCTTATATACGGGATTTTTTACAGCAATTTTGACTGCAAGAGACACTTCTTTGACAACCATATACAGTATATGATATGCATTTAGTTTTATCAGATTTCCATTTGAGGACTTTCCTCTAAAATATCAGTAGTATAGAGTATAGAGTACGTATCTACTTGATCTAGTACATATCAGTAGTTACTTAAGCATGCACATATCTATGTAGATTAGATAGTAATACTTATACATACTTTTATAGGAGTTGTATGTAATGGTAGGAAATTGGAGAAAGTCCGTTTTAACAAAGAAATACTAGCTAGCATTCGCATAAATAGTATAAAAAGTAGATTTTGTATTAATCTTACTTGTGTAATGTGACTTAAGTAGAATTTTATAACTGAACCTAAAACTTCAAGTACTAGCAACACAGCGAGCACTGCATTACTATTGATACTTACTTGTAGGGTTACTTGAAAAAAGTAAAATAAGAAAGGAGGATCAAGAATCTTTGTGTAAATTAGCTTATGGTTAGAATCTTCTAATTTTGAGATTTTGAGATTTTGTCGTAGGGCTTGATGAGCGATCAATTGATATAATTTGTCCTCAAATTTTAATTAGTACCCCAAAATTAAAATGAATTTTTTCAAACAAGAATTTGTATAAAAGACAAAAAAAAGATATCAAATATTTGTTTAAATTGCGTGTGTTTCTAAATATACCTTTTTAATTTTTAAATATTTTTAAAAAATTCAAATTTTTAATTTTAATTTTAATTTTTGAGATTAGGAAGCGAAATTTTGTGCTGATTTCGGTGTCTAGCGCTATCTAGAATATAGCCCTGAAATAAAAAAAAAATAAAAATTTCGAAATATGATCGTATTTTTTATTTTTGGTCATGTTCTAATTGGGATAAAAATTCGGTACAAACAATGCTAATCGTAAGTAGGATTCTAAGCGTTAGCCAATTTACATAAGGATTCTGAATACTCCTTTAAAGATTGTGTAGGAAATTTATCTGAGCTACTTATACTAACTTGAAGTTCTGTCAAAATGAGTTGGAGAAACTCGTGAAAGGTTTGACTGATAATAATATCGTGCTTTGAAGCGAAAAAAATGAGTTATGAAGGGAATAATTAAAGTATCTTATCTTCCCTGAGTCTCACATACATATCTACAAATACATATTACTATCAGAACCCTACTGATACTAACTACCTCTAATAATACCTGCCTATATACTGTATATCTACTACGTACCTATACGATACTCAAAAAAGTTCAAATAACCTATTTTAACGAGAATTATAAAAATAAATTCTCTTTTGATTCAAATTGCCAATTCCTATCTATCTAACTAATACTAGTCTAGACTAGAGACTATACTGTAATATATAGAACATCTCATAGAAAAATTTGCCTATATCATCATCAATAGTAAATTAGGCAAGATTCCAAATACTTTATATCTACCTAATACTCGTACAGACGACAAATATTAAAAAGGAATCCTATTACTTATCAACTTGAATGGAATTAAAATTTTCCATAATTATCCCATAAAAGAAAAAGATTTTATAAACTCAGGGGCATTTTTAGCTCTCAATTTTAAAGTTACAATTTATCTAAAATTATAGGCAGTTCGATATTAATTTGAAAATTCCTCATCAAAATATCCCTATATTTGGACAAAAATAAAAATGAATAAATATCCGTAAATGGTATTTCAGAATTTTTTTTGTGCAAAAATAAGGTTATATGCATAAAGTATTTTGGATAAGTAAATCGAGATTCCGAGGTTTTTATCCACATTAGCTATAACAGTATAATTGTAATCCATCCGCAAAACTCAATTTGACAAATTTACATTTGCCTCAAGGCTATGAATCAAATGCGGTTTGTCCCACAAGGTCTGCGCCTCCGCATCCCCAGATAAAGATCAATCTTTTTTATTTCATTTCTATACTTATCTATAGTACATAATATACACTTTATATAAATGCATATTATACTGATATATATATACTATACTTATTAGGTAGATAGAATAAAATGCGTACAAGTACACATTCAGCATTAGTCGATACTACTAACGATAAGCACCAGGACCTATCCTGGATGATGTTTTAAACCACTTTTCCCATATATACTAGAACTAGTAGTAGTACCTACTTCTATGAATAATTTAATGTAATCAAATTCTTTCTCTATTCTTTGAAAGGAAAGTGGATGAAAAATCCAATTATTAATATCAGCCAGCCCAGCCAGTAGATACACTATTCTATGATGCTATGAGGTATAAGTTATAGTGTAGGGAAAAGTAATCGAGTATGAATAAAATATAAAAGGATTTACATTTACATTTTTATGTAATCTCGATCTCGTTGAGAGTTTTTTTTTCTCAACTCAACTCAACTCAACTCTACTCAACTAATCTTATAATCTTAAATGCACTCTGTACCCATACACTTACATTACACTCAAACCATTGTATTGTTCTCAGAATGAATAATACAGAATAGAATAGAAGAGAAAAATTTAATGATGTTGTTCATTTTTGAATAAGAAATCTAGATTTATATTTAGATATTCAGAAAATAAACAAATAAGAAAAACACGAAAATGTAAGTAAGTACAAGTAGAGAATAGCATAAGAAGTAGAAAATGACCAATATATTTCTTTGTTGTCTCAGCAAGGAGCCTTTTAAATTTTCAAAAAGTGCACTACACTTTATTACTGCTAGTATACACGAGATTGTACTTATACAAGTAATACTAGTACTAGTGTTAATACTTACCTGCTTTTTGATGGATTACCTGAGATTGAGTAGAGAAAGAAAGAAAGAGATTAAATAGGTACGGAAAAGTGTAAAGGCGGTTTCCTCATTCGGGTAAAAGGGCACTTTTACCCGAAAAAGTTGTAAAAAATGGTGAGATCTCCTGGGGTCCTTTAAGTATCTGGAAACTGAAAAGGTACTCTACGGATGCATTTTCATTCTACGAGTAATTCACACTTTCAATGCACTAATATAGTATAATTCTAATACTCGTAGTAGGTATACATATATAGTCTATCATATTCCGCATTCAAAATATTCAAAATAATAAGATAATTTTATAAGGCTTTTTTTAAAATTCAGATAGTAATAGAATATTCAAAGATAAAATTCAGGGGTCAGGGTTAGATAAAAAGTAAAATTAATATCTAGTGACAGAGGAAATATTCTGGACCTTTACTTTTTGAGTACCCTACTGTCTATTTGCGAAAATTTCCAGCCTTATAATACTTATGGCATTAGAGACTGTATAGAAAACCGTCGGCTGTCTGTCACCACTTTTAATTTCGAATTTTAAGCATATCCACTTCATTTAGTAAAATTAATACTTAAACTATGCACATAATAGCACGCTGTATACTTTAATTATAGTTGGGCAAGTACTAAAGATTAATACTACTGTGTTATATAGAACTTAATATGGTAAGGTAAGTATGTAGGTAGATTTGTAGTTACATTAGAGAAAGCCTGTTTGGCCTACTTTTGAAATGCATTTTCTAACTATACTAGAAACTAAACTTGTAAGTAAAATAATTTTCTCATACATATTTACTTAATTACCTAATTATAAAATACATATTATACATACCAGTAAAATCCAAAGGTTCAAATGCCCCAAAGTTTTTGATTGATTCTAAACTAAATGACTTGAACTGGGCTGGCTATTAAGCTGTGATGTATGTATTTATGTACCCTACCATAGTTTTTACATGGCACCTAAATATAGAAATTCTGAATGTTTATGCCATCACTTAAGATTACGACTTAACATAATAACCTAAATTTAGGTATATTTGTAGAGTAAACTTAAATCATATTGCAAGTGTAAAATTGTGGTATTTCTTGAAAGTAAAAAAAATGTAATAAGATGATTCATAGTCTGGAGACGAGGTAATTAGATGGCAAGGAGCGAAATATTTTAGAATTATGGCCTCTGTCTCCATGAACTCCTAACTAAATGGCTTTTTTTTTATACTAGTAATAAGGTAGGTACTTACATAATATTTACCATTTTACTATTATATACCATAAATGAATTACTAGTATACTACCAGTATACAATACATATAACCCACATTGCATTATGTAATGTTTATAGTTTATAGTAAAGAGCCTGGGCTGGGTTTGTGCTTTCTTTTGTTAGCCAGAAAGTTTTCGACAATGCCCTGTTTTAGTCCTACAGAACATAATATCAGTATATAGTAGGTATACTTTACGAATAGAAAACGTTATGCTAACTCATAGATATAGGTAGCTACTATAAATAAATAGCACTATTTATACTACCTACTAATACTAGTACTGGTAGTGTTAATTACTATACTACATGATCCCATGATCCATCTTCCTTCGTTTCGTTATTAGAGTCCCAATAATTTTGAGTCTTTTGAATTTAAAACACCCTGCTTAATGAACTTCTAATCATCATTAATAGTATTGTTGTAGAAAATACAATCTTCTTATAAGGTACTTACTTATAGGTAAAAGTCATACAAAATGATATAAAACCATATGAATACCCTACATATTAATATGAAAGTCCTTAAGACTTCAATACCTATACCTACTAATACCTAATTGTATTAGGTAGGAATAGGAATACAGCTATTTTAATTCACTTCCTTTTCCTAAAATGTACAATACTTATATGCACATACCATTATACTTATACTTTTACAGATATGTATACCATATACATTGAACTATATCGATGTGAGAATAAGTACTTAGGAAGTGAATATACAGTATATTATGTAGTATAGTTATTTCTACTTGTTAGTAGGCATATAATATAAATTGTAGGTATATTAAGTAGAACATTATGCTATACAGTTAGGTGCTTGAAATTAGTAGGGGGCTATTATGATTTTGATAAACGACCTTAGGACAATCAGAACTCGATTTCTTTCTTTTCTTTACTTTTCTTTCTAATCTATAAAATTTATGTTAAACACATTCGTCCCCATTATATATAGTTAAATCGTAAAATAAAGTAGTAAATAAAGTAGATACTTAACCCCTAAAATATATTTGTCATAAATAAACTAGGTCCTAATAAATAGCATTTGATATTAATTTATACCGGTACTACAGTATAAGGTTAAGTTGCCTACCTATTGATAATCTATACAACTTTTGTAAATCAAAAAAAGTTTTAAAATGACAAATATAATTAGTAGAAAGAGTTTGGCATTTTTGAGGTGAGCCCTAGTGACATAGGTCTCTAATCATATCCACTTGCTTCATTTTTTATTACATCAATCCTATTAGAAATTAGGTGGTATTACAGTATCACTGCTACGAATGCCCTAGTATATATAAGTGGATAAGTAGATCAAACTGTTTTTTTGGCTCCCGGCTTAAAAAACCTGCATTTTTTCTTGATAAAAATGGGGAAAAAATAGATCGCAATAAACATGTCTCATGTACAAAAGTATAGAGATAAGATGTGCATATGTGTTTATGGTAATTTTGTAATTCATTTTGTTTCGTCTACAACAGGGTGCTATCCTTAGTAGTAGTACATTAGTAGTATCAAAGTATGTATAATGGTTGGTATTGGTGTATGATTCGAGTAAATTCTGTAAATATAATATAATAATAGTTCATCCATGCGATTATAATGTTATAAATAAGAGAAAGGAAAAACGGATACGCGTGGTTTCACTTTATTTTCCCGTTCTTTCTTTCCCGGCAACTGCCATCCATACACCACAAATATATTATCTGAGAGACTCTTTACTGCGAGACTTTATAAGACTTTGTACTTTAGAAATTGCACTTGTACAGAAACAGAACATAGATAGGATGTTGTATCGACCCAGATGGCAGACTAAACATTGAGGAATGAAAGTTCCCTTCAAGCAAAAATACACTTTACCAAAGATATATTTATTACAAAATAACAAAATATTCTGCAACTTTTTTATCTCTTTAAATCCATCATCCGTGATTATGATTCATGATATTACTAATTTATAATTCCTACGATTTTTTCAGTCTTACTTTTAAAAGTAAAAATTACTATTCTGGTGATTTTTCTGAAAATTGCAAACCTCTAGATTGAGCAAAAATATCTGAGAATTTTGAATAGAGTTCAAATTTGAAAGTTGACTACTTTGTAGTAAGTAGGTACTACTTGTATAGCATTTCTCATAAAAGTAGAAAAATATCAAAGAAATAATTGACAGTTAAATTTGTACTGAATATTTCCTGAATTTGTTCATAATTTTGCTTGTATCAACCCACTCTTACTTAACTCTAACTCTGTGCCTTACCCTACCTGAATATTTATGTCTCTCTAAAGACTCTATTTCGAATTCTCGTAAAGTATATTCTGTTGCTTTTTTCACTTTCCGACTTTCACTCAGGATCACGAGGAAAAAAAGCTTCAATTCCAACCTACAAACTCACAAATGCAATCTTGCTACTACACCTAGTCCTAGTACTTTAGCTTTACTATATACTAGATACACACATATAGGTTTAATATTAGTAGTAACTAGTAGGTACTACCTACCCACCTACTACTTATAGGATACTACTCACTTTGGAACCTCCAGAGAGTCGAAAGACGAAACGCCAAATTTCAATTTTCATGCTCATTTTTACAGCTTTTGGAACTTTGATATTTTCAAAGAAAAAATCTCAGTTTCCGGTTTAACCTCCTCTTTAAAATTTCCTGTGATATTCCCAATTTAGAAGATCCTTTTAAAACCAAAGTACTATTGTTTCTCCATAAGACAGTATAAGATAGTACTATTATAAGTAGGTACTATTACAGTATAGTACCCTATTTCATAATCTATGAAGCTCTTTTTTCTTTTTCTAAGTAGGTATCTTAAGCGGCTATGTATAGAACTGGATAGTGGTAGTTTATGTAAGATTTGAAGGGGAAAGTTCAATTTTATAAAAGTGCGACACTTTTAGTTCATTTTAGTATTTCCCGGTTTTATCCTCTCCTAACTCTCATCCCAAGAGAAACCTACTCAAGTACTCTAGTAGGGTACTCTATGTACTCTAGTAGTTACACGACTCGTAAGTAAGTGTAAGCAAGCAGTAGATCCAACAGCCTACAGTAGTCTTATTCTAGAGAAAAAATTTTATTAGTATTTTTACTCTAAATTCATACCCTGAAGAAATCTACATAACTTATCTTCAAAAGAACTTCTAAATACATTAACCAAAATAAAGTTATAGTACAGTATACACTACCTATCTATATACTTACATCTAACAACTTATACATACCTACATAAACTTGTTCATTTACTTTGATTTAGAAATACATATACATACCTTACTTATTACTGCCAAGTTTGTAAAATTACTAAATCATAGATACAAGGCAGTAGTAATTATTTGCTTTTAGTTATCTAGGATTAAACTTTTCCTTGATTTCGAGTTTTTTTTTTTTTTTTAATTTTTGGAGTTTTTTCGAGCTAGATGTTATGCATTATGCACTCTATGAATGTAGAGTCCAAATGTATATACCTATATGATAATTTGCATTGAACTAGTAATTAATTACTAGAATGATCTAATATTAAAAAAATTGCATACCTATTTTATATATAATCCGTATACTTACTTGTAATACATGTACTAGTAGATATCTAGTAGGGACAGTAAGTAAGACCGTATATAGAAGTTTAGTAGGCCGAGCATGTAAGTAGTATATTAGGGAAAAAAAATCTCTAGATTTCGTACCCAAAAAAAGTGAAGAAATTGAAGGACTTTTCCAATTACTACATATAAGCACCAATGTACATATATGCATGTACTCGTAGGTATGTACTATTAGTATACTTTGACTTTGGCAATTCATACAAATCTCATTAGTTTCAAATCGATTAGAATGAAGAATGAAAACGAGGCGATTCATTTCCTCATATGTATTTATACTTACATAATACTCCAAATCACCTATCGCAGTATGTATGTACCTTTAGTAGTAAAACTCGTGGAGACAACTTTTTCATTATTTGCCAATTAGAAGAGAGTTTTTTTTTAATTCTGGAAAGATTTCGACCTCGACTTTTCTTATTTCTTATCTCAAAGTCACATTCTCCTTTTTACTTTATTTTTTTCCTACTACCTAATCTAGGTAGGTACTTTGCAAACACAAATATCAAAAGTATAGTACGAGTATGTGTATACCTAAATAGTATACTGAACGAGTTAAGAGTTAAGAGTAGGTGCCACATAATTTATGACCTTACAGCTTTGACTTTCGATTTTCGATGCCCATGACACTTTCAATTAAACATTCATTCAAATTCTGATTCTGAGAATTGTGCTTGCCATTTCTAGTAGCCTTTTCTGTACCTATAAGTAACGAGGAGTCTAATGCCAGGCAATACATGCTTTACACTATTACATCCAAGTTCGGGGGGATATGTATGATATATTACCTAATATATTAGTACTACATACTACAGATATTTACGCAGTAGTTAGGTGAATTTCAATTTTCTGGTTTTCCTTAGAATACCATAAACAATTTACCACTCTATGAAATCCCTTGATGAGATCTGATCGGTATCGGTCGCCTAGTCGCTTGTGAGTTATCTGCATAGGTACTATTATTAGGTACTTGTATTCCTATTCCTATTATGAATTGTGGATAAAAACTAATTCTACTTGTAATACATGTATGTATATATATCTTATAATTGGTATTTAGTATTCTGAATTTGTACTTTGTGATTCAGAGATAAAATGGAATTTAAATTGATTTTCAAATATTTAAGTTTTATTAGTCCTAGTTCGTAATTTATCATATCATGCCTAGGTAGGATGCTTAATTAAAATTAAAATACAGTAGGGTTACCTATAGTAAAAGTCTATAATATGATGATCATGGCAGACAATTTATAAATATTTATTAATATCCAATCTTAATTTTGTGTGGGCTTTTAGTAATCATGTGCTCACCCACATGATTTTTTTCATCAGACATTATTTACTTACTCTAAAATAGGTTCAAAATCTATTTTAAGGAATACTAATATTTACCATCTTTTCTCTAGATATCTATTTTATCCTTATTGTTAAAAAAATACTAGTATTCATACAATAAGAGCAAAAAAGGCGTATTTGATTTTGCTTTTATGTTTTATTGATATTATTATAGTTTTACATTTATGTTTCAGACCAGCATTATTTCGAATATACTGTATTTATCTATTATTCTGTATTTACAGATATATTTATACTACTAACTACCTACCTAATAGTATTTTGAATGAGCATCAAAGGAAATAGAACAAATACAGATATAGAGTATTTTATTTATGTAGTCTGACAGAAATGTAGGTACCCTACCTATAATTGAGACAAGGTATTTCTTACCTACAGTACTATAGTCCATATAAACCAATTTTGTATTAATCTATAAATAAAATGGATTAGGAGGAAACTAATGAATTGAAATCTACCTACTTGTATAATATGAAATACACATATAATCAAAATCAATAATCTATAATACCTAAAAATATTGTGGTCATATTCACCAAATCAGTAGGGTACCCTACAGTATATAAAGAAGCATACCTAAATATTTACGAAACCATTTTATTCTATTCAAAATTCATTTGTTTGATTTTATTTCAATTTCAATTTCACTTTGATCTTTTATAAAAGTATAGATACCTACTATTACCTAATTATAAATTGTAAATTCTAGTTAATATTTAAAGTTATTATAGAATATGAAGCCGACCAACTCAGAATAGAGACCGATGGAATAAATCAGATTTGTAGTTCACATACCTAGCTAACAAATCAAATTCAATGTACAAGCACTTATACTGATCCTGAATATAATAGAATTCAGGAATACAGATAGAATTCTGCTTTATTTGCAAAAGAAAAGGTCATAAAAAATACTTTGCAGATTAAAATGTACGTGAAATTTACATATCATTAAATATCCATAATCTAATTTTTCCTCGAATTGTAGCCGTGCTTGTACTCTGGTAGTATTAATAATGACATTTTTCGTAATTTATATAAAAAGTTGTAGGTGATCCCTTATACACTATCCGATTTCACTTACAATCGCGTAAATAGAACCAGCACATGGTTTATTTCTCATATACCTACGATATATATACATATATATATATATACATCATATAATATACCGAGTATGGAATAAGTTTATTTGGTTGTATAGAGTGCAACTTTGTCTTAAGTGATGGGAATTGGTAATAAAATCATTATAATGGATAAACTTGAAGACGTAGAAAAGAAAAAAAATCGAAAAAACTTGGATTTCACTATTCTTGTACATATGTATGTAGTTCTAATTCTAATAGAGTATTTTCTTGACTGTTTATCTGGCTCTTTGGCCATTATTCGCAGTAGCTATCTTATGTAGAAATACTAATATTAATATCCAATTTCTCTATATAGAGTACTTACAAATTCCAATGTAGGCTCATTTCAGGGTTTCTTCTTCATCTTCTTCAAAACAAAGTTTTTCTTTTCACTTACTGAGGTTCAAGATACTTATAAAAATGTACTAGTGCATAGTGTTAATACTACTAGTAGAATGCATTTATCAGCTTCAACAATGCATGGCTAATATGGCGTAGAATAGATGTGGGACACACTCAATCCTCATTTAATCTGCATATAAGTATCAAACATATAAGTTGTATTGCCAGAAAAATTACACTCATATTAGCTCGCATTTACAGGGGCAGTGTACCCTATTACTAACGATAAAAAATATAATATGTAAGGTGTTTTTGAGCAATACTTAAGGGTAATCCGTTCAATTGATTATCAAATGTTAAAAAATTATTTTGAAAAATGACCTAAAATTCCTATATCTTTTTTTAAAAACACTTTTATTTGGAATTTTCAAATTTTTATCGTCCAATTTTAAGTTTTTTTAGACACCTTTTTGAATTTTTAAGGCCCTTAAAAGGTCCTTTAAGGCTCTTATTAGTTTAGTATTAGATATTAGTAGGCACATCTGACTATGAGTAGTTTTGTTCATCTGCTTGTAAAATGAATTAAATTGTATATATACGAGTACATGTTGTATATCAAGCTGTTCATTTTAGAAGTATTATACTAAAACTTTAATTTTTGGGTTTCTTCAAAACCTTAGGTTTAGGCTTTAAAGGGTTTTAGAGCTTTTATGGGAGTTTATGAGGGTTTCTCACTTTTGAGGCATTATTTTATTATTAATAAAAAATGATTTTGATATGAATTTAAAATGGTTCAGAGAGTGTTATGTGTGTATATGTTAGATAAATATTTATAAATAATAATATATGTACATAGTAGAGTAGGGATGTATGTGAAATAGTTTGACATTATGTTCAAGTAGTTTTATGAGACATAAGCATAAGTAATTTGTCTTTGTGTGTTTCGGGTGGAGGGGTAGATCTTGTGATAGCGTGTAATGTGATGTAATATTATTATTTCTTGTATCTATTTTAAAGAACCTACTACTATGCTTTATAAGTAGAATAGGGTATTACATACTACAATATTGTACCTACAACTACAACGGATGAACCTGCTATTTAAAATGTACGTATGTTTCTCTGTACATATTAGCAGTTGGGATCGGGGTGGGAATTTGTTCAAGGCTTCGGGAAGGAATTAACAAGTTGGTAATTGAATTAGTATTTGTTGGACTATCTCGTACTGTTCTTGTAGGTACTGTAGTTGTGCAAGGAGTAGCAAATAAGTTGTTTAATTTAGAACTGGGGACAGACAGAGAGGTGGGCCCGCTCTTATTTTACTTTATTTTATTTCATTTTATTTCAGTTTATACCTATTTGAACCCTCTTTTCTACTAGATATTTTACAATACGAGTACTCCTGCTAGCATGCTGTTAGATGCTCTAATCCCAAACTGCATTTGATTAGAATGAATTTGAATTTGAATCTAAATCTGAATCTGGGAATGAGACAAACAATTGTCATATTCACAAATCAACGAGCTCCTCAAACTCTACACAAAAACACAAGTAATTGTAAAGGAATTTGTCTAAAGGGAAACTACCAAATAATCGCATTCTCAATCATCTCATTCAAAGATGTAGAATTTGGAAATGTTTTAAAAAAACCTCTTTTTGGCCTTAAACTTCTCATTAAGGCTAAAAGGCTAAGGTTTTCACCAGATTTGCTAATTATAACAATAAATAAGTTTACTAATTATAAAACAAGCCAAGTCCATTCTGTACTTACAGTTTGATAGATCTGATTATGGCTAAACATATTTTAGGTCAAATTGAGGCCATAATCTGGTTTTTAGACTATGTAGTATGTATACTCCGTACATATTATAGTATTAAGGGCATGTTCTAACAATAAAGATTTTCGACTAAAATGATATTGTTTTTATCTTGGCTATCGAGGTACTGGAAGTATATTTGTAGATATAGCTATTTGTGGTCCTTGTGATTTTTGGACAATTTTGGACAACTTGTCCTGTTCTATATGTGTTGATCGCCTGCTGTGAAATTCCAAGTAGGTTCTAAAATTTAAGACTTAAGGATATCTTATTAGGTTCGAATCCCAAGGAGAAATTTTTAATCAGGCGGAAAGAGTCGGGAAGGAGATGAGAATTTAGAAGAAGGTGTTCTTCAATTTGGTTGAGACTTTTACGAGTATTTATATACCCTCGGTGATATCGGTACAATAATATACACCACCTTAAGCTACAATTACATAACGAGAAACTGTGACCAACCGACAACACCCCAGGACAGGACAAGTCCATATACCTTACTAGAACTAACGAAAGTTCTATAGTCAACTTTCTAACGAAAGTTCAAACACATCTATGTAGAATAGTAAATACTTGTACTAGGCGAAACCAAAATGAATTTTTCTCTCTAAATAAGTTCAAATAACATTTAACACTTTTACAAATTTTAGCCTTTCAAAATGTTGGTACAAAAAACCAAAATTTATATAAATCTAAATATATGCTAGTCAATACCTATCAGTATATTTTTTTACTCACATTTTATATTTATGAAAAAATGAATTTTCCTGAAATGTCTATGTAGGTACACCGTACACCTTACATTATTCAATCTCAAGTTTTCCAAAAAATATTATTTTGAAAATATTAATATCCTCTATGTAATAGTAGTACTAGTATGTAAGTACTAGTAATCTCACTTTGTTCTTTTTCAAAGAAGTGAAAGTTTGAAAGTGAAAGTGAATTGAAGAATTGTCGGTTAATGTAGAAGTTCAATTCACACTTCTTTCGACTTTTTTTCTCAACTTGTACTACATAATACCTACCAGTATAACTATGTATAATATATAGAACTTACTTATGTACTTACTTATGTAATGTTATAGTAGTATTAGATAACCGAAAAAGTTTTGTAAAATATCGAGAATTTAGATTAAATTGGTTATTTCTCTTTCTTTCGTTCTTTCTTTCTCTTTTCTGGCTTCTGTGGAATGGTCGATGAAATGATACTTTGCAAGCATCAAACTCACATTTATTCTTTTTATAGGTAGTTTCCACTTGCCAGCCAGCAGATCGGATATGATCCTTATTCACTTTTTATAACTTTTTTCATTTCAAATTTCAACTTTTGAAAATCTTAGAATATCCTTATGATCTTTATCCCTTAGAATAAAAGTAAAGATATTCTTTTGTTTTTTATCTTTCTCAAGAATCAAATGTAAATGCCGTATTAACACAATACTACTACAGCTACTAATAGCAAGCATGCTATGATATAGATGGTAGAACCTACTGTTGTCCCTTTATACTATATATTTTAGCAATGAAATCCTTCACACTTTCTGGCTAGTAGTACTAATACAGTTGTAATACACTAGTACCATCACTACTGATTCTGAGTAGTATAATGATGCTTCTTATCCTCTGTTCTTTATTAGGTAAATAAAATAAACTTGCTGCTCATAACACATAAATGGGTACTATGTATAGTAGTAGTACAATACAAGTCATGAGTTCATTTAGACTCCATTCTCATTCTCAGAGCAAATTAATGAAACCAAGAAAAGTATTTAACTAAAACCACTCGCTTATCCAGAGATCCAGATATCCAAAGATTCAGCCCATTGTCCTACAGACTACAGAATTTGTGTCTTACCAAGAAAAGTAGGTAGGGTACTACTACTACTAGTAGTTAGTTGTACTTTTTAGTGTAGTAGTAACAGTAGTAACTTGAGTAGAAGAAATACTTGTGGAAAGGGAACAGAGCGAATAATACCCATCATTTCTGAATTTAAGCTCTAAATGACTTTTCATGGCAAGGCGGAGAAATTCTACGAGATTCCCAGGGGAAGTCGATTTCTTTCTTTTTTTTCTCTTTTTAGCTCTCTTATAAATATCAGTAGGTACTAAGTAACTTAGTACTACTAAGGTACCTCAAATTGTAGTGAGGATAAGTAGTTCTACTTTTTATTTAGAGTGAATTGTATACCTAATACATAGGTATTAATCTAGAGTCTTGAGTACTCCTAGGTTTATGAAAAGACTTGAAATATTTGGAAAAAATTGTACCTGGAATACTCAAAGTTTAATGTAATGGTAAGAAGTTAAGAAGGAATAAATGGAGGCTCTTCATAAGTTGAAAATAATTACACATCTTTGAATACTTAAAAAGTTGAACGGTCTTTTTGTAGGGCAGAAAAAGAAAAGTGGGAGAAGATAGTAGTAATTAAGAGAGTAAAGTTTAGGTTGTAAAAATGATCATCATGAGGCGATGATGATCCTGATGATATGCGAAAATAAAAACTACCCTACTTATAAGTATTTCTGTGGTAGTACTAGACTAGAATACTAGACTCTTACCTTAATACCTACTGGTACTGATATTTCTTGTAAGGATGACTTTGAGGGGCATGTTCAAGTAAAAATGTACTCAAAAATGCTTATTCCTGGTTATATTTCAAGTGTAAAAGTATTACTAGTACTCGTACATAGTAGTAGTAGTAGTAGTAAGTGTAAGTAGTGATAGTGGTGGAAGTGGCATTAGCAATGCAAATTAAGAGAGAGAAGAGAGACTTCTACTCAATTCCATGAAAAAAGGGCGAGTTGCAAATTGAATAATAAATTTTGCTGTTCACTCCTACAGAAGAATATCCCCATTCCTCTGCTGAGCTGATGTAAGATGTAGGACTTTTGTAGGCTGATTTTTCCTTTGCCTTGAAATCCTGAAGAAAGTCATGAACTGCACCTACCAGATCCATACATACGAGCACAATATAGATCTATAAGTACTATATTCAGTAGTAGCGTATGTACTACTGGTAGAAAATTTCTCGAATGTGGAACTGGAAAATAAGAAGGTTTTTTGAGCTCCAAAGTTGAAAAAAGAAACTGGGGATACATACATACATACATGCTCGCACTTATGTATCAGCCGAGTATTTCTAGATAGAAATCCATATGAATACATAAGAATAAGTTCCTTCCTTCCTTTTACACATAACTATGCCTTGCACTTATATACATGGCATTATTAGTAGGTACTATTCTATACTGTATGAGTATGGTAGGGTACATGCATAGGTAGTATGGGACTAGTCACTAGTACCTACTAGTGTATGTATGTAGCTATGAGATGAGAAAGCTGAGGCTCTGTTCTGGTTTTACTCGTTTAAATATTTATTTCTTACACTTTTTATGTCGACGACGCGGTCTCAAATTGCCTTAAGGCCCTACTACAGTGCATTTCAAGTATGTACTTATACCTATCTACTACCAAATACCCAGTATTATAAATCTAGTGATACTATTATGCAGTAGGGTGCATTTGTTGGGGAAAGTAACAACTTCTATTTTACTTTATAACTCCATGAAGTGTTCAACAGGACAGTGAGTCTCACTACAAGCAAAGTGATACCTAACAAAAACCGACACCAAAATAGCGCTACGCACATCTAATAAAATATGTAATTGATCAATAGAAATATAGGTCAATAGAATTATAAAATATCAAATTTGACCATATGCTTAAGCATAAACATTAAAATCTATAAGAAATTTATAATTTCGCAAAGCTTCGCCTAAGATTTTGATTCTCAATTATAATGAATATGCGTATTCTCATATGAGTATTCTCACAACTATTGAGTATTCTCAATTACCTATATAAAGAATATAACTGTTGAAAGAAGTTATTTCATTGACATGTGGGTTTATTTGCTTGTAACTTGTAAGTACATATATAAGTATTTCGACTTGCTTGTAAAGAACTGGGCTGTATTCGACCACAAAAAGAGTCTGAAATCGGTGGGTTCGGGCCAGAAGAACCATTCCAGAGTGAGTTATGTGAGTGTGTGGGCAAATAAGCAACAAGGGCTCCCCTCCTGGATTCCAACTATAGAATATTTGTAGTATCATATTATGGTAGGCACTATTTATACTTATAAGGGCAACCGGTAGTAAAATCCACTAAAACTACTCTCAAGCATATTTACTACTCCTATTCGTATAAATAGGTATTGTACTCTCCTTAGAAGAATTATTTATTTTTAAAAATACCCAAACTTGCTTTCTCCACAATCTTTCATTCCAAACCTCAATTTTTCAGAATATTCCAGAATAAGTAAGTTCACCAATTGAAAGAGCGACTTGAAAATATTTTATAAAAAATCGAATCAGCCGGCAGTAGATAATTGATTTTGTGTTTATATCATAATTTTTTTTCCAAGAGTCATTTTAAATTTGATTTATATCCGTACATGTATAGGATAAGATACAAAAATGCAATTTGAGCAAAATTTGTCAATTATCTAGCAGCTTACTTTGATTATTTTAGTACGAAAATCCTAATAAATTCAAAGCACCTACCTAAAAGATAGGTAGGTATAATTAATTTCCGATAAATATGCCTCACAATGGAGTATGTAAATGGATTAATTATTTATGAACGATGGATTTACCATTTCGAATTTATGCAAATAACTACAACTTCTGATAATATATTTATCTATTTATCTGTACTATTAGCTATAGAAAAGATACTTTATTATTCACAATAAATTTCTCTACTTACTGGTACTGGAATTATTGAAATTATAACTTACTTATACTTGAGAATAAATCTAAACATAAACTGGTTATTATTGCTTCTCTCTGGGGGATTTTGCATACATATTATTTCTCGAAAATTATAGGGTTTATTGTACACGGGAAATATTATTAAACTCCTCTTTCCCTTAAACTAGAATAGTAAGAGTAGGGTACTATTAGTAGGTTACTACAAGTATCTTAGTAATTTACTAGTATTAAGTAGTACCAATGTACATACATAGTAACAATATGTTTGAATATATTTTCTATTTATTTGCATTTCTTCTCGATTCACGAGGCAAATGAAGTCTCCTTGTGAGAGAATCCAATTAAGTCAATTACACTTTAATTTGACATTGAGTGAGATTGAAGCAGAACTTCTACTTCTAGAGGTTATTTAGATATTTATTAGTTCTCAAGCTCAAGTATCCTATGTACTGATACTACGATACTAGGAGTACAATCTTTTCATAACCACCCAAGTTTATATTTATATCTTATTTTGTACTATAATATTAGTATATGTATGTGTATGTATGTAGAGTTCAAGAGCACCCAAAAAATAACACAAACAAACTAACAAGGTGAAGTATCATGAGCCTTTGAACCCACCAGCCCTTACTTCAAAGCCAAAAATATATTTTGTACATACATTACAAGCAGTACTACTAGTCCTAGTAGTAACAGATTGCAAACCATATTTTTCATACATATCTACCTAAATATCCGTATTAAGCGCATACATATTCTATGTAGGGTACTAGTTGATACTAGCACTTGTCGTATCTATATGACTATGTTCAGGAGAGTAGAAAGGCAAGGAAGTCGAAAAAAAAAGTAACTCATGTTTTGAGCCTTAGAAAAACTTCATATTTGCTTTCTTAAATTTACTTTGCCATGCCTAAGTACACAATTCTTTCTGCCTTACATGTACCTACTACAGTCAGTACATACATAAGTTACTTATGTAATGTAATGTAATGTAGTAGAACTATGTATCTTTAGTATCTTTATATATTCAGGATGCAAGTTGATACATCCAGGATACATAAGTTAGAAGTACAAAAAGAAAAGCAAAAAAAAGTAAAGCCTTCCTTTCGACTTCCTTCCGACTCCAGTGTACTTACAACATGCATATACGTACACACATACATACTTGTATTTCTTTTAGGTATATGCATTGAGTGTAGGTACTTTTTCTTGTATAAATAGCAGTAGGTACAGTAGAGAAAGTGGGATACTTGTAGGCAAGCTGACTTGTTCAGAAAAGTATCGTACTACTATAAACATATATGTTTCTGTACAAGCAGTAGCATAGTAGTTAGTAGAGTCGAGAGTCAGTGGCGATCGAAAAGTTGAGAAAGATTTCCCAAGTGAATCTGGATCTCGCAGATGAGATTTCTATCCTGACTTTATACTTTTACTTTCTTGACTTTCTTTCCCCTCTTCCCCAGGTCTGAAGACCAAACCATGGCCACTACATCTAATCACAATTTCGACACTTTTTTCTTACTTATAAGCTAGACATCTTACTAGTACTTACTAATATTTATAAAGAAAGCAAAATTTAAAAACACAGTTCATCTCTGTAAGAGAAAAATTTAAATTTTAAAAACTAACTATACTAATTGAGTTTGACAAATTAATTTGATTTAGATTTATAATAAATAAAAGGAAATAATTTTAAGTGATTTGACTTAAGCTAAAGATTAGAAGAGCCTATTATGTATGTACTAGTAACAAAATGAATGCTGTTGATATTGAAATTGAACTTAAGGTTATTGTTATTGTTATATAATCACTCCATTTTATGGAGTAGTTCACGAAAAAACCTCTCTGTCACTTGATATGCTCTATTTGTCTAATTGAGGCTAAAATTTGGTTTTTCATAATTGAATTGAATGAATGAATAATAATTGACTACTCCGAATTTTTAATTTTCTTGGCTTGGGATATCATATTCTGAAAAAAAAAATTTGAATTCCATATTTCTTTAATAAAAATATCTAAAAATATAAAGTTATTTTGACCAGAATACAAATATCCCAATAGTAATCTTGTAAAAAAACATTGAGTTTATATATAGGTTTAGAGACACATATTTGCATTATAGATAATCTATACTGTAGTAGAAAAGTCTACATTCTACCGTATATGTATTTTATATTTTGCTCGAAATATATTGGTACTTTTCCCTCAGAACTGCAAAGTTCCTGCTGTCTACTTGCATATCTTTAAGCTTGTCCTCAGAGATTCCATACTCTATATATAATATATACACAGTACCCTAGTATAAAATTTATGTACTCTACTTATAATGCAAATGTAATGCATATAATCGTACGAGTAGATAGACGTCCACTTGATCTTTAGTGAGTCGAAAAAGAAAAATATCGAAATAAAAAAAAAGATACACGATATGTCAAAGGAAATCCTTGTACTACTATACATATACAACGAGTACCAGTATTTACAAGGAGACACAAATCTGTCAATACCGATAAAGATCCATGAGATACTTTTCAATCCAAATCTTATCAAAATATTCTACTTGAGTTCAATTCAAAGCTTATCGAATTTTGCTAATTGCAAATCAATTGTAATTTAATTTGGTTTTTTTTATCTATTATAGATTTTTAAATGGACTAAAAGGATTCAATAAGTACCTACCTACTTTTTTTCTTCATTTGATTACTCTTTAGAGAGTAGAAGTAGAAGGAATTACTTAAATCTCGGGACAGTAAAAAAGGTATGAATTTTCTTCAGTTTTGAACATTTTTTCTCTTTTTTTGTCTATAAAGTAAAATAAGCGTGCATATATGGTAGTACTAATAGTAAAGGTCTATTAGATAGGATGCTTTTAGCTAACTTGTTTAGAGTTTTTTTTAGAAAAAAGCAAACTGCATCTAATCTTATTTTGCCCTTCTCACAAATCCTACTATTTATGCTTATCCGTAGGGTTCTGTAGTCTTTTACTTTGGTTGGTATTTCAGTTTCAGTCTAAAAGTCTTGAGCTAGTAAGAGATAGAGTCTAAAGCCTAGACTTAATCCAGGTATGCGATTTAATATAATATAAATAAATGTAGTCATATCTATTTACATAAATTGCTTTATTTACTCACAAAAATCTTATAATCAGCATACAAACCATTAATATTATAATAGGTACTACGAGTATATTCGTAAATGTAATAATACTACTTTAAAATCTGAAAAATAAAATATATGTATTGTTAGGTATTATTACTAGCATATTAATAGTTGTTTTATCATCAGTGGGTAAATTAGAATAAGATTCGCAAAGTATATTTCTTGTGATGTAATCGACCTGAATACTGATACTAATAGTATTCTTAATACGTCTAGAGAAAGTACACTTTCATCAAATTCAGTTCATTAAATTTCATTTATAAATAGATGAAACCCTACATAACTACAATTACTAGAACCCTACTAGATACTACGAGTACCCTATATAAGATACTTGTATTTTATATAAAAAGATAAACTTGTTGCGGTTTTAAAATATTGGAAAAGTTTGAATCTTTGACTTATTTTTAATTCTGGTCTTAAACTGAAGCTTAAATCTATCATATACTGCTATGCTGTAAGTTCCTATTTATCTATGTATGTATACTCGTATTATGTACCTATAAATATATATATATATATATATTTGTAGTAGTAAATATGTACCTTAATTTTTCCACCAAGTATTGGGTCCAAAATAAGGCATAAAGAAATTATAAAAAGATCAAAGTGGCAACATTTTAAGCCGATAAAATTAAATTTAACCCAACTAAACTTTGCCGTTGACATAAAATTGTGTATTATAATTATAACATTATTATCAGTTGTACTGCAAATATACTGTATACCTAATCTAGTGTGCCTATATGATGCTTCAGGTAGGATACATACTCGTATAGAAAGTTATAAATAAGTAAAAGGTGAATTAAAAACGGACTTAATAGACAAAAGTCTCGAATTTATTGTGTACGTACTTGTAACCCAAATTTTAAAAACAATTTCTTTTCTTATTGCTCAAGGTGATTTAAAACCAAACAAAACCAAACCACCATACATACTTGCTAATAATCCTTTTTTCTCTTCAAGTCTCAAAGATTTCAAATAATAATAAGACTAATAGAAAACTACTTGCTATCTTGTATATAGGTACTTACTATTTTTAGATACAATATTAACTAAACTGACTGATCGAGATTGTGAGAGTACCACCATTGTATTATCATTATTTCCCTACAAACTGGAAAAAACACCACATGATCAAAGGCTTCACTTTCCCCTTTGCAAAAAAAAATTTCTAGTTGGAAATGTCTCTCTTGTTGATCTTCACGATTTTTTTGCTCTTTTTTCCTCTATCTTATTCCACCTAATTTGACATATGGTGGTTTTTTGTAGGGTTTTACACATTTATTCTCATATACGAGTATGCAAGTACTAGACTAGTGGGGAAGAGAATATTTGTAATACCTCTATTTTTTGTCTTTTTTTTCAAGATTCTGGTTATGGTAGTAACAGTTGTAGGTACATAGGTACATAGGTAGATGTGCAATGTAAATGCAATGACAATGACAATGTATTTAAGCTGAGGCTCTTATCTTTTGAAAGGAAGGATTTAAGATTTGCGGTTTTTTTTTCTTCAAAACCACCATACCATAATAGATACTTAAGATATAAATAAAAAAAGAAATAAGGATTTCTAGCATTAGAATCAGAACGGGAAATGTAGGTAGGTACCAACACAGATACTTATAAATAAGTGCTCATGTTTAAATTTTAAATTGTCTTATTTATTTTGAAGGAAGGGAAATCAGAGTTGAGGACTAGTCTAGTATCTGTACATTGTAAGTAAGATCGTAGTACTTATATATAGTAGGTAATATTAAAACAGATTTTTACATTACTACATATATTGTAGTACAAGTAGTGTAGTACCATAGGTAGTTAAGTAAAAGGAGGGGAAATCGTTTGAAATGTCACATGTAAATCGAGAAAAACAGCTCAACTGCTCCAACTTCTATTCTCTCAGATTGGATGTCTAAAATCAAAAAAAGAAAAGAAAGAAAAGTACAAGTGTGACAGATTTCATTGACTATTCGCATCAATTGCTTGCCTAATCCCCATATGCCTACTACTTTTTCCAATATATGAGCACTTACAAGCAAATAAACACTTTTCTTCATAATAATGTTCATATATCAATCTTATACCGAAAATATTTTAAGCATAACTAATGGATAAGTTTCATAAAAATGGAAATTTTTAGCATTTCCATGAGGCATTTCTGGTCGGATTTCAAAATACAACTTTGAATTAGGAATTACAAAATAGAATCTTCGAATCTTCAGATGCTTCTAGGCAAAGTGATACTTTACTTGTCTGATAGAATCTACTTAGGTACTATCAGTAGGTGCCTACTACGAGTAGTACATAAGTAATAGAAGTGGTAGTATAGATATGAGAGAAAGTAAACAACAAACACTTTTTCTTTCTTTCTTCCTTTCTAAAGTCTCGATTGAATCTCAGGTCTCCACCATAATATGTACTACCATAGCAGTTGTAGTACCAAAGTATATAGTGTGTAAGTATAGTTAAACCAAACCTAATCTTTATCTCACGCCTTTTCTACTGCCTTATCTTTGATCCCATCGTATCGTATCGTATCGTATCGTATCCCATTGAAAACCCAAGCACCAAAAAAAGGAGAAAAAGTTGAGCCCATTTTATTTTCCATCACAGTCCCAGTCTCCTCGAGACTCAAGATCAATCTGCTTTGATTACCTCACTCACTTTCTAATACTTCTACTACAGAGAGTACCAGTAGAAAAAGCAATACTGATTTACCCATCTACTTAATGTTTTGTTTTTCCTACACTAATGCTTACAAATATTGGCCCATTTTTCAACCTCATTCAACATGTTGGGTAATTGCAATGGAGACTCTAGCATATATTGCATATACAGTACGTACAAAACTAGCAGATTTACATGTGCTACGCACAAGCGAGTCCCCCATCATATTTTGAAAGATACTATCTCACAAGTTCAAATATTTAAATTTTATTTTAGAAAATACCATTGAATTCCCCCTTTCAAAATGGGCAAAATCATATGTCACTTAAAATATTGTTGACGTAAATTAACATACAGCCCATTATCATGGGTGACCAAGGACTGGAGTCGACCTAGATCAAATATCATTAACCTGAAAATCAGAATCAACTTTCGTCCAAAGATTTATTCAACAGACTTATAGCTTAATACATTCATCCAGATTAGCATGGATATAAATGGGATAAGATAAAAAAAAATTTGCATACTAATATTGTCAATATTGGAGAGAGTTGAAAAATCGACCAAGTTTAACTCATACTTACACTGGGACTAGTCCTATATTCAGAATCTCTACCCAGTATTGAATTTTTGTATTTCCAAACAAGAATCTATTTCTTTGGTCTTGTTTTTCCCTTCAATACATAATACAATTTTTCAATACAATAGTACCTACAAGTAGCACAAAAACTACTTATTCGATTAGGAAAAAGGGTGAAATTTTTTGTACTAGTATCAGTAGTAGGTACGTATGTAAGTACAAGTAGTATTACATAGGTCTGAAGAACGAAAACAAATACATTTGTATTTTTTATTTTGAAAAAAAGGAGAAAGTAGGAGGAGGGCAGAAATCAATATCCATTTCCTGTGATCGTAATTGAACCCCATTTGAAATATACTACTGAGGAAGTAGAACACGCTTTTTTCCACAATACAATAATACAATACAATATGAAATACACCAAAGCAAAAAAATAACAATGTACTAGTACCTATGTAGTAGTAGGACTAGTACAAAGGGAAAGCAAGCGAGCAAAAAACATTTCTTATAATTTAATACTCGAAACTTGAAGGTTTGTCTCTTATTGCTAAATTGGATATTACTGCCAATACTAACATATTACTACAAGTACCTACTACTATGTATCAGTAGTATGTACTATTATCAGAGTCCTTATGTTTTTGTTTCGTTGGTACTCTCGATAATATGTATTTACTCTTTTCCACTAGATTTATTGTCCGTATGACACATTTTACTACAAGTACCTACCTACCTACTATAAATTAAACACCAAGATAAGTACCTACTTACGCTTAGCTACTAAATACTAAGTAGAACAAATTACAAAATACTTTTTTAAGGCAGGTGGGTGATTTTGCACGCTTTTTTGTTAAAATATTTTAGGATAAATATGTGAATACAATGAGTTTTAGAATGTAATTTCTCACATATATCTAAATATCTGTACTTTAACATAGTAGTCCTGTATAAAAAGGTTCATATGGAAGGTTGTAATTTTGAAAATTAAACTTTCAGAAAATTTCTAATTTCTAAGATAAGGAAACCTGTGACTTTGAATTTATTATTCAAAGTTCAAAGTAAATGCAAATGTCCCATTTTCTAACTAAAGCTATGAGAATATATTATGGTAAATAGATACATAGGTACATGATTGTATTGTATTACATTAGAAAGCATAAGCTTACCAAAAATTTCTGAATGTTATTTGGGAATTGTAAATACACAATTTGCTTTCTGCTTAATCAAAAAAAAAGCTGAGAATCGAACTAAAACTCTTGTTTGTTCTCTTTCGAAGTTACGTTTGTAAAGTGAACTTTTTTCTCTTGAGACGAGACATCCCACTATAACTAGTACTAGTACCAGTATAGTATATGTTAGATATTTTTGCCATTTGTACCAGTTTTGCTGACTATTTTAGCATTAAATATTTGTATTTTCGAGGTTTATGAGAACTTTATTCTCTTGTTTCGTTGTCTACTCCTTTCTTGGCATTATTTTGTACCAGTACCAGTATATTGGCACTGTAGTTTCATAGGCAATAGAAACAGTATTAGTAGTACATCCACAGTTTTCCACTTTTTGGACAAAAAGACCATAACTGAATTGCTGCGGGTTTCTGAATGCGGTTTTTGTCCAACTACTACCATGCCAGTAGTATTTTGTAGTATTATGTAGTAGTTAGTAGTAAGTATTATTTGTCTGAAAGCTCAATTGAATGGGTCGTCATTATCCTAGTACTCGTGCTTAATAATAGTATAATAATAAAATTGTTAATGGTACGAAAGACTCGTACATTTGCACAAATACTAGCCTTGTTTGAACTCTACTATACTATATGGTACCTAGTATCGTTATTTGTGATACATAGGTATAGTTAACTTGTACAGCCATTTGAGGAAATAGAAATTAAGCATGAGGGCTGACCATAAGACACTTACCATTACTTAGAATTTGTCAAACCTTTTTACATTTCTCAAAACAAATGCTACCTAACCTACCTACTAGTTTTCAAGCCATTAAAATACAATTGCTAATACGCGTACAAATACGAGTACAAGTTATCTGTTTGCCTTTACAATTAGTGTGTAAATATTTTGACATTTTTTCCATTAGCTCGATCATCCCATCAATAAATTGAGTCCATATTTTTATAGGGAAATAACCGTAACCTATGTATCCTATGTACATAATAAGCATGTATAAATGTTTGCATTTTGCATGCAAGTCAGTGCATTCAACGGATATTAAAATTTAGTTCAAATTCAACTACACTACATAGTGCTAGTAAGTAAATATGTAGCGGGTTAGTATTTATTTAGTGGGCATATTTGAGAACCGGACCATTCATTGACATGACAGACAACTCGTGTTTTCCCCACTGTACACTACTAGTGCTTCTATTAACCTACTTATTTATTTGCTAGTACCTACTACTATATATGTATACATATGTATGTACTGGGGATCATGCATAATAGAATATTTTTATGCTATGTATTACCTACTATTAAGCACAGAAAAATGAGCAAATTTACAACAAGTCGAGCAGAGCGTTTATTTTATGTTCACCTTATGAGCCTCAATAAAATGAAATGTAAAATAAAACAATTACGAGAGAAGGACTTTAAGACTCAGGTCGTTTTTTGACTGACCATAAAGTTAGAATCTACTTGTAATTCGAAAGAAAAGTATGCAAAATTGAAAGTCGAAAAGTCGAACATGCGATTCTGATTCTGAGACAAAATCAAAAATTATAAAACCGAAATAGGTACGAGTATTAGAAATAGATATTGCAAATCCAATTTATACATTTCTTTCTTTGGACTTCAGATTCATATTATACCTACCTAATTATTCTTATATCAGTAATTCTGCTACGAAATACCAAATTTTGATCGCAATTATTTTAGAATTAGTAATGTAAATTAAGGGTAAAATGAGTTTTTTAGACTTTTTAGAATTGAATTTTATTGCTTAAGACCATAAGTTTCGAATATAAGTAGGTCGGAACTTATGATACTCGTAGTAGTTAGTCAACTGATTGTGAATTGTCACTGGTACAGTACACATGCAGTATGCATTATACCGATCAAATAAATATATTTTATTTCAAAGTATAATTTTATATTTAAAATTGTTTTTATTTCAAACAAATGGTAATTTTATTGTAGGGTAGGTAGTGCTACAAGAATATTCGGGTTTTTACGAATTTTAGTATGCCATTTTGAAGGTTGATTTTTTCCTCAAAATTCATTTTTAATTTCTCATTTCTTCCCTCTTTGATCTTGTAATTATCAAGATTAGATCATAAATATACTCTTATATTTTAAAATGTAACAGTTGTAAGGCATAATAAGCACATAAAATAATAATCAAGTTTCTTTGAAATGGTTTTCTCCGCACTCTGTAAGATTCATTTCCTCGTTTATAAAAAGACTCTTTTTGTCTTCTTATACAGAATACTACTCGTACTAGCTCATGTACCTACTACTCTCGGCAGATTAGAAATCCGAGAAAGTTGTGCTTCAAACAAAAAATAAAACACAATTTGAGCATTAATTCGCTTACAATTTACATTAAGCAAGTAAAGTACACCAAGGCCCATTTACTGTACTTTGATAGTACTAGATAGCACATACATAGTATCAAATATTTACTTTGTTTAAAAAGCAGTTAAATTATTTACAATATACCCCTACTGTCTCTAGTGCAAGGAAAAAAAATACTGTTTGTAAATCTTTGTGAATTTATTCTGGTCTGTTGCCTACTGATCTTCGCTTCTTGGCTTTTAAATGCATTTTTTTACAATGTAGGTACAGTATACAGTAAAATTATCCTTCAAAAATATAAATTCGAGTTTTTACTCTTAGGAAAAAGTAATTTTACATGTTATTTTATGGACTTTTTGTATCAGCAGTAAACACGCAACTCTTTGTACTAATATAATCAGAGGACTAAAAGTTATGAAAATGTCTAATCTCGCATTTCCAAATTTCAACTTATTTCCTATAATTTGATCTTTAATGATTTGTATCTTTTTATATTTTAAGTTGATAACTATCTGCAAATTATAATGGCTTATTTTTTAGTAAAACTTTTTATATTCAGTTCAGAGAAAGAATAATTTAAATGCAATACGTATCAGTAAGTATTTGAAATCTAATTTTTTATATCAGTAGTAAGTATCTATTTAAGAGAGCACTTTGATTCAATTTAAAAATAAACTTATTAAAAAAATAGTTGGTAGTAGCTTTGTCATTGTCACTAGCCTTTTACTTTGCACAAGTAATCACAAAGTAAGTAAGTACTTACTTACATACTTGCTAAGACTTTTGTTTCAAATTTCATTGTAAAAGACACTATATAGTGTAGGTATATCATATACATACCTATATAAGTAGGCAATAGTGGAAGAAAAACTTTCAGTTCTACTGATACTTACTACTGATATAATACTTTGTTTCATTAACTTTTATTTAAAAATTTTGTTTCATATAAATCCGATTAATATTTCACAAAGTAATTCGAACTAGAGACTTACTTGGGAGAGTTTTGAGTTTAGATTTTGAGAGTTTTCCCCAAGTTCGAGCTGAAGCTCAAATCTAGAACGACATCATCATATTAGTTATTTTATCAAATGTCGAGACTTCATTAAAAACCCCTCTATACATACTACTATGTACCTACTACATACTAATACTGAATATCTGAATACCTATTACTAACAAGTACCTACTAGTAACAGTAGTATGATGAAAACTCTGGATTATTTCTCCATAAATTGGTAATTAGTATGAAAGGATTATGATTAATCTCATTTCTTTTGCCCAAGATTAGATTGCTAATTAGTATTTCAAATATTTATCAGCCGTATTGAATTACACAGAAGCCGCCGCATGCATAGTCATGCAGTTTCAAACCATCATTTTCAAATTTATATTTCTATCTATCTTACTATGCAATTCTAATTTTAATTCTAATATAATCCTATACCGGCTTTTAAATTCTTACGAGTATTATGAAATAGTTAATATTTATTTGTATTAATGGGCTTTCTTTTAATTTTTGGTATCTTTGTTCAGGGTTGTAATTCTCCTGGTTTTGCACAATTAACCTCAAATTTCAGAGATTTTTTAAGAAAAAAAGTTTGGAGAGAGTGGGAAATTTCATAAGGTTTATTTTATCTTTAGTCTTTATAATCTAATCAGCTGTGAAAAACCAAACAAAGGCATAAAATTTAGACAGGCTAATTCAAAGGTTCTAATAGGTAGAATCAAAAACTTGGTTTTTAGATACCAACCCTGACTACTGCCAGTATATATTTTGTTGCTGTTTAAAACTCATAAATATTTGAAGAAAACTTTCCTATCGACTCAAACTTATATCATATGGAAAATATCATAGTTCTGTAATACTAGATACAGTAAACAGTATCAAATGTAATTTAAACTCATTTTAAAAATAAATGTTCTTATGAATGCTTATGCATCGGATATGAGTAGCAATAGTAGGTACAAGAGTTAATTAAATTGATTGAAAAAGTAGAGAAAGTAGCAAAAAAATATAAAAATGTCTGTGGTATTCGTATTTAAGGATATTTTTTCTATCTACCTATGCTAGGTACTAGGTAGCTGTAAGTACAATAATATAATATTTATATGCATGCAGGTAAATTGAAAAAAAATTGTTCAGATAAATAAAACCAATAGCCTAGTGCTGGTGCTTAAATATAGATAAATGCATAGTCATAGGTAAGCTCTAGAGAAATGTGAATTTTAAGGCAAAATTTATTCAGCTCAAAATTTATTTCACATGCAAGTTATACTAGTATTCGTAGTAGTAGTAGTACTACAAGTTTGAGTAAATGTTGTACAAAATGCCGAAGGCCAAGAAATAAAAAAGATACATAATATTGAATTGGCTCGCGTTTTATGGGCTTGTAATTTTCACGGAAAAAGCTATGTAAGGTATTCTATAAAAATAGGTAGGTACATTTAAGTCTACTTTGGCCCTAGTAATACTAGTAAGTACCTACCTGGTCTTGTCGGCCTGAAACTGAGAAACAATTTAATATTTAAAAGAGCTGATACTGAAGAGAAAGTTTAAATAAGCTAGTATATTTCCTCGAAATAAAAAGGCTCATATGGCGGATTGTAAGCTCTGCATTTTAATACCTTAGCTTCGAATTCAAACTCTTTAAAATATAATAACTCAAGAGTGTTTTCTCGATTTCTAATTCCCCTTTTTACCCCAAAATTTTGGTCCAAATTGAACTTTTTCTAAAGAAAAAAACTCGAGCTATGTAAGGTACCTAGAAGATTTTAAATATGTAGGTTCTACACGGATAAAAAATGGGGGAGTAGTAAAATGTAAAAAAAGCACTTTTTTGCAAATCTATCCTTATAATACTATATTATGTATATTACTAGTAAATAGTTGTACAAAGCTATGGTAGCTAGTACTAGTTAGAAAATAGCAATGAGTGTAAAATGTAAAACTTTATGATATCTCTTGGGTGGGGTAGTTTTTCGGTTTTTAATTTAAGCTTCTAAAGTATTTTTTTAAAGTTATGAATCTGACTTACTTTTTTGCAAAATATCCTATAGGGTCATCACTAAGTACCTACAAGTATTATATTATACTACTATACTATACTGTATATTACCTATGTAGGTACTACAACATACATGGAGTACTGATATAATGGTTGGTAGGCTATTATGACCTACCAAGTTTCACACAGTCGAGTCCCTGTAGAACTTTCAAATTGCACACAGAAGGTGTAATAAAAACTACTTACTACCTCTTACCCAGAAAATGCCCCTGCTTTTTTTTTTTTTCTTTTTTACACTACTTTTGATTCTCTTTCCCTTATTTATTTATTTTTAGTAGCACATACAAAAAAGGGTTATTTCATTCTATACCTATACATACTTGTTACGAGCAACAGCTCACGTTAAATTCTAATTTGACATCTTTCTTAAAAGATCAAACCCTTCAAAATCAAATTTTCAGTGATAAAATATTTAAGAAAATAGTCCTGAAATTTCATCAGAGAAAGACAAATAGAATGCAGATTTGTTAATCTGGAATTCTAAAACCACCTAGATTTAATTTGCTAAAAGTTCAGAACAACTTTGATCAAATAAAGTAGAAAAGGAAAAGTTTTACATTTTTATCACTTTAAAATTATAAAATATCTAGCAAGTTTTGGAAAATCTTTAGACAAAAAGATAGAAATTTGCAAATTTGAGATTTTATTGGCCGCTAAAACTATTTTAATCTACTACCCTACTATAATTATTTCTCCAAATTGCAAAATTTTCAATCAATTAGAATTAAAAAAGTTCTAAAATACTAATAGTATAAATTCCAGTGCCAGTAAGAATCTTCATTTTTGCAAAAATACTTGAGTATGAGGAAAATTTTGATTATTTGTGTGAAGTTTTACTTGCATAAATGGTTACCTGGTGCTCAAATTTTCAAATAATTACTTTTGTAAAAAAAAAAGTTGAGCTCGTAGAAAGAAAGAACATTTATGCTCTTTCATGCATGGAGGATATTCACTTGAGAATATGGGCTGTAAACCTGCAGAAAAATATTCCAATTTTTGAAAAAAAAGCAAATACAACTTACCTATGCTCTGTATAGGTAGGTAGTGTTTGAACTGTGAATTGATTTACCTATAGGTACTTACTACCATTACCCTACTATTCAGTAGTTAGGTATACTAATTGTATGTATAAGCATAGGATACATGCAAAGAATCTATTCATGATTTTATAGGTCCTCGTACTCGTATTTTATAGGTATTGTGCTACCTGGCTGGGGCATTTTACAGCCCTTGTTTCCCCAATATTTAATACTTATACAATCTCCCATTACAATCCATCTTGAGGTTTGAACTCACTCACAAGTTCATAAGAGTACTTAATATGAATTATTCATGCTAAATACAATTACTGGCTCTTGCTAAATGAATAAATAGGAGAAAATATTCAATATTTTCTAACTATATGTACATATCTAATACAGACACAGAAACAGACTATTTACTGGTAGCCTGTAAATTCTTGAATTCTTAAATGAGTTTATTATTTACTCAAAACTCGGTCGCTGGATAAAATAAATAAATTTACTCAACTAAACATACACAGACACAGTCGAATGAATGTCTTACAACCGAAAGTAGCCCTGTAGTATGCATAGTACCTCCTGATAGAAAGTTCTATGGTAGGATACTTGTACTTCTGTATTACTTGGTTGCAGTTACAAGTTGAGATTTAAGATTTGTTGGATGAAGCGAAATGAGAAAACTTTTATTTAACTTTACCAACGAGAAAAAGATAAATTTAATTTGAATACTATAATTTGAGCTTTTTAAAAAGTTACCAAAAAAAAGAGGTTTTTTTGGCCAAAAAACTTAGTTATAAATAAAGCACTTTCTACCCATTCATAACTCATAACAAATACCATAAACTACACTATGTGCAATTCTAAGTATAAGTATAAATATTGTAGACGTAATAAAGTAGTAGCATTTTAGACTATTAATATTAATGTTTTTGGTCAATTAAAATGTGTACACATGAAGGGGAGAATATTTTAGATTAGTCTTTGAATTTCTTATTCACATTCGAGTAGTTGAAATAGTACGAGTACTCGTATTTGAGAGAATCTGCTAATTTAAACTTGAGCAAAGCCTCAAGGCTGGATATACCATCGTCAAATATTTAAAATTTAATTTTACAGCATTTCTATCTCGATTTTGGAATTGGCAATACCAACCATACAATATAAGAAGTCGTAGGATACTTATTGTACTTGTATCTATCCCCCTTTATTTGCGCTTTAATAAAGCCATTTTACTCGGAAGAAAGTAATTTTTTAATAAAAAAACTTAATTACTCACTCGAAATTTATTATGAGTTTGTTGGAGTATCATTCATTTTTATTTATTAGTTTTCTCCCTATTAACATACTACCTATAGTTCTTTACCTACTTATTCTTATTATAGAGAAAACTTGTTGAACATTTTAATATACTTTTATATGTACATAGGTACAGGAAGACTATGGGATATTCGAACAAAATGGATATTTGCATATTTTAAGATTTCATTAAATATTTAATAATAAACAAGACTTTTCCAACTTTATTTCATTGTAGATTATCCCTAACTCAACTGACTGGGATGGAACTCCATGGATATTTGAGTTAATGTCTAATGTCTTTAGCATTGGGCATTGGGCATTGAGCTAATGCTAATCGAGACTTATTTAGAAAATGGATATATTATGAGGCACAAGGGAGACAAATACACTGCCTACTTTGACTTATTATAAGGTATATCAGTAGGTGCATGTACTTGTGTTCAACTGATAGCTTAATAGTATAGTAAGACTACTAGTAAGACTATTATTATAATAGTTGGACAAAAATGTCTAAATCTGGATTCTTAACGACCGGCCTGATGATTTCCTTTCTTTCTTTTTATGGAAGTCAAATGTTTTTGGAAGTATTTGGGCGGCTTAGCGAAGCGTTTAAATCCTACAAAAAAATGAAACTATCTTGGAAAATAAAGGAGGCTTTTATCAGAAGAATAAGTACCTTATACCTACATACATACATACCTACTTCAGTATACTTATACTTAGACGATCATATTATACTACGAGTACCCTACTAATACTCCCATTTACAACCCAATAATATGTTATTTTACGTTACATTCGATACTTACTGGTATCTAGGTACTACATGGGTATCCGAATAGTTGCTATAATGTAGTACATAGGTTGGGTAATTCACCTACTTATATAATATTTGAAATTTGAAAAGAGTTTCTGCAGAGGACATTTATCTCCTACGATATCGTGCAATTTGGGCTCTTTTCTTTTGCTAAACTTGCCATTAATTCACCCTTGTAATACAACCATTGTAATAGGTACTGTGTACTACTGATACTATAACTGACTATTAGGCTATTAGGCTATTAGCATTACAAGACTATCTTACTGATAATAGGGTACTGCTACTTCTCTAAGGATAAGTAAACGAAGGAGTCAGGGAGGAAAAACCAATCCTGAGAAGGTGATAGATATCTCTCTAATAATGCTTATAATGATATCACTTTGTAACTACTACTACTCTTAATGTACCCTGCATACTTGTCCCCCACAAAATCTTTCTTTTCTTATTTCTTAGCTCAAAGTTCTTACAACATAGATGAATACAATCAATTTATAGCATATACAACTACTAGTATGAATAAGGTATGTAAATGCATAATCTCCGGCATTTCTCTCTGATTTCCTGCCCAGTCTAGTAGCACCTAAGTACTAGGTTTATGTAAGATACAAGAAGGGAATTTTTTCAATTTCTTCAAGTCAAGTTTATGATACTTAATCTAAAGATCAAGGATTTTACTATCTAATATGCATAGAGCACCCTTATGTAAACTTATGAACTTAGAACTTATGTAAAGTTTCCGAATATATGAAAAAAATAATTAGAATTTGATTTTTGATTTATTTCATATGCATATATATTGACATTTTAATGACATGAAATCTCAATGACAAAAGCGAAATACCAAGTTATGATTATAGATCAAAATTTAAAATAGCTTCAATTTGATAGGCAAACTACTGATATTAGATTGTTTGGATTTTTCTTAATTTTGAGCTTATTTGTCAATATTGTATGAGAGACCTATTGAATTTGAATGCATTTATGCTCAAGATCAGTGACAGTGATTGTGATGGTGTTAGAAATATTCTATTAATGTAGTGCTTGTATGAATGAAGCATTTGTAATACAAGTCAATGTCAAAGTCAATTCGTGCTCTTTTTTTCCATTCAAGTCATTGCCAATGTATATTTACATATCTTTTGCAAAGATTATATTCATACTTGTATTTATTTACAACTCTATTGGCTTGTCTATTTCAATAGAGAGCAAGTAAGTATACTATGTTGTGACTCGAAAGAAAATTTGTATGATCCCATAAGTCGTAAGATAAGTTGGATAGAAATACTTTCATTTCATTTTGATAAAATCCTTTTTTTTTGTTGAATATTTGACAGTTTTCCCCCCTATATACTTATAGTTAATACAAATATGGGAAGAGTCACTTTGCTTTTGCTTTCCCATTTCAATATTTTTTACCCAAATTTTAAAATTTGAGGCTGTCTCCTATCCTTAACCCCATTAACTTATACAAGTATGTAATAATAAGTGCCTGTACATTCTTTTTATTAGCTCTTGATCAAAGGATAAAATGTCAAAAATGGTTATTGATCGACTCAAATAGTAATATTTACTGATTTAAATGGCACTCGAAATTCTCACAAGTCTACTTTTGACTTTTACTTACTCTATAATAGTACCTACTACTAGTAGTACATATCTTTTTATACCATCATAAAAATTACATAAGAATGTAATGGGAGCATTTTATTTCATTTAAGCTCGAGTTTTTTTTTCTCAAATTTGGGTATTTGAATTTAACTGTATGGTACTTATTCTATGAGTATACTCGTACTATGGGCATATGGGAAATGATAAAAATGCGGTTCTCAATCGTGGAAAGAGGAATATAATCGACGGGCGTTATTTATTGGGTGACTATTATGCAAATAAAAGTAGTTTAGCCGATTTGCCCTGCTCTCGTCCCCATCTTTAATGCATTCAAACTCGCTAATTTCACTACCTTACACTTTCACTGCAATTCGAAGCAAGTGTACATACACTATACATATTACATTACATATGGTACAAATATACATATACATAGCTATGTATTTTATGTAGTAGGTACAGTGGAATGATAGTGATAGTGGTAGTTTAAGGCATATCTTACAGCCCTCTTAAATACAGATAAAAGCCATTTTCTCCAATTTCACAAATTTCGAGCCGAGTCTCAGAGTCAGGCAGGGCACACGACGAGAGATTTATTCACACTCCACATCCTCTTATCGAGATTGATTCGATGGCCTTTTTTACACTACCTCCCCTGCCTGCTCACAAATATTTAATTTTTACCCCACACAGAAATCACACAATTGGCACAAAAGATAATTTGCCAAGAAAGGTCCAGACATATACAAAGTCAATTACCTACAATTTTGCCATTATAACAGTACTCTTATTTTATATTTATTTTAAACAGAATCTAAAAGTAAAATTATAGGGCACCCTGAATTGATCAGAATTTTTTTTACCTAACAAAATTGGTAAATTTGATTAACTATACTAACAAGTAAATGTGATTGATCTAAATTTAGCCTTTTATGATTAAATTAATCAATTTAAACAATTTTGAAATTTTATACTTTTTTTTGGAATTAGTCGCTCATGTAACATGTTGACCAATTGTCCTTACATCCAATTGGTTTTTTTAAGGGAAGAAAATAATGGTTTACTTTTTTACTACTTGAGAGGTACTTTGGTAAGTAAATATACCTACCTATGATATATTTAGGTAGGTAGGTCTATTATTCAGCCAATATCATAGCTACTTTATGTTTTCATGTAGTAGGAATAGGTACTTTGTAGATAGGGTCTAGAGTGAAAGAACAATTAGAGGCTGGCAATGGACCATGAAATCTCCGACGACCGATATTTACCGCATCTACACATCCCCACCAGAATTTTAATGTCTTACTTTACCAATCCTAATCCCAAATACCATTCTATCTAGTACATACATACAAGATTTCTATTATATTATTATTACCACTATTTTTCAACCATTAACCATGTGCATACATATACCTAATATCTACTACTACTACGATATGATATGACATCAAAATCAAAATCATACAATTGGCTTTTATGCTTGCTCAAATGAATTTTCTACCTACATTTGAAACAAACAATTAAAGACAAAAATATTTTTAAACTAATTGAAATTAAATCGAACTGGCATATTTGTATAAACTTACATTTTATAGTACTAGAAAACCTATTGATATATCCGTATATATAAAATTTTTGAAAGTTTGCACTTTTTTCTTTGTTGTGCAAATAAACACAATAAATATACAAATACTTGCTTACTACTAAAGTAGGAAGTTTGAAACTATCCAGCAGGGAAAATATTTTTTACCCCATTTCTTGGATTCTTCAAACTAAAAATAGAGTTTGCAGTACTGACATAATATGCCTTTCTTTGTATATAAAACTTTGTTTGTTATCAGGACCTAATATTTTTCCTCATAAATATCATTGTCATTGTGTCATCGAGTTAGGTAGATAATACTTTGTATACATATATGGGCGAGTATGGAGCCAACTTGATCAAGTTATTTAACCTTTTTTCAAAATATTTTTTTCAAACTATTTTCTATATCTAAATACAAAATATAGATATGTTATTTATACTAGTACTTCTGATCTTGAGTAACTTTATTTCTTATACAAGGTACTTATACCTAAAAATATGAAATATTTAAAAAAATAAACTTGTATAAATGTATAGGTACTTAGGTAGTAAGTTTCCTTCTTTATTTTGTCCTTGTCAACTTTAGTTTGATCTCGTATAACCGAGAAGCTTCCTGCTTCACTTTTTCCCAACTGATCATTTGTCATAACATGTTTTCTACTTTATTTTTACCATTATCTCTAATATATGTATGTATACTACAAATACTATAGTACTATCTAATAGTATTAATAGTATAGTACTATAGCAGTATTCACAAGTCTCGAGAAACTTGTGCTAATACTCCTAAGCATCCAGATACATTACATTTATTCTCTTGTCCCTTTTACTTTCGAAGAATTAATTTTGTGTTTTCTCTTTCTTTTCCCCCCTTGGGAAACAACCAGGGAAATGGTAGAAGCAAAAAAAACTTACAAGAAAAAGTACTCTTATTCTTAATATAGTTCCAGATTTGAAATTTTTACAATTTATTTAAAAATCCTCCAAATATTAGATACTTGAATTAAATTTCTAATAATTCAATAATTTGATCATTAATATGGAAATCGATATGGAAATCTCATATTTATAAGGTTCTCTATCGATATTTTTGACAATATTTAACCAACTCTACTCTAATAGGGCGATTTCTAATCCGTATTCTTCATAAATGGTGAATGCTTACTTGTAGATAGGAAATAAGAATACTTTTCTACTTTTACTTTTTTACCCGATCTTTCCCCTTTAAAAATAATACTGATATATTAACTTAACTTGTATTTAATCCCATCGTTTTCTTTTCAGACTAAAACTAAAACTAAAATAAAGTAGAAGCTCGCATTGACTATGCGAGCTTTCTCAACTAATCCCTACCAAAAGATCATAATATACTTAATACCTATCATATCCTATATATTGGTACGACTACCTTTATCTTTATCTTTATCTTCATTTCATTAACTATTACTATAAGTACTATCAGTAGTATTCACTTATACGAGTATAATACGGATATAGTATGAAAATACGGATAGATAAGGTATGGAGCTTAAGGTTAGTCTTTTGAGGTATTAGAGTATTATTATTATGAGGAGGCTCGGAAAACAAAGGATAATTTAGTCAAGCTCGAAATCCCTCATCATAAACATAAGCATAAGCTATACCTTACCTACTGGGCCTTTTTGGTCAATTCCACTTCATTATAAATTCGAATTTGATCCGATCTCTCGAGATCCGAAATTTTTCATTCTTACTTGGACATTCTTGCTTGACTAATACTACTAACATAATACTAGCAGTAGTAGTAGTACTAATAGTACAATATCAGAGTAAGGTATTTCTGACCCTTTCAAGATATTTAACTGGAAATCATAAGCCCCTTATTTACTTTGACTCATGATCATGCAAGGGAAAGACAATAGGTATTAGGCAGTTGTATAAGCGGATTCAACCTCAATCCAAATTGCTTGGCTTTGCTTACTACTACTACAGATATATATATCCGTAGATACTACTTACCATTAGATTCATACTATACTTTAAGTATAGAACAATACGTATAGTACAATATGTATACTGTAGGTAGTAAAACTCAAAAAGGTTTGGATATTTTACTATTTATTTTATTTTACTTTGAAGGATTTAAATCTCACAGAGACACAGAGGTTTGAAGCCACAAATTATTTCAGTCAAAAATAGTTTAATAAATTTCATACTCATATTAGGCTTATACCGAAGGTAGTATTTATACATATTTGTAAATAGAATATCTACCTAGAAAATAGCATATCTGAAGATGTATATGGCAGTATCGGATTCACTTTGTTTTTTAAGTTGAGAGTAGATTTATTACAAAGTACAATTCATTGAGATAAATTGTCTCGTATCGAAAAATGAGTGACATTTTCATTCACATTATCTTGAAGAATATTTCCTCAAAAAAAGAGAAAGAGAGAAATTGCATCTGTCCAAAATACTATAGGTAATGTAATGGGCCCAAACAAAGTTTGTAGTACTTAATACAGATACTAGTATGCCTGAAATTTTATTTAGAATTTAGACTCGAGGGTAAAAAAAAATTGCAAAAGTTTTGAGATGAAGACAAAATGTAAACCTTTTCTAGAGTCTTATTTTTTACAATTGAATTGAAGCTATACCCTACTTATAGCTTGTAGGTACATAATACTACGATTAAGTATTAAGTAAATTTACAAAAGTAAAATGCTTTTTGCATTTTGATAAATGACTTTCTGTTTGGATGTTTATCTTCACTTCAAGAAATAAACTAAATATTTCCTGGCTCATCTTATTAGTACACTACTGGAACGATTCTTATCATTTAGATAAGCTACCAAACACCAATAGATACAAAACATCAGTAGTACCTACTAACTATAAGAAAAATGCTTTTGTGGTACAATTGTGTGTAGTTATAATTGTAAATTAGAATCATAACAATTTAATTTAAATTGAAACACTTTTTCTAATTCTATCTTGATTAAATCTTGAAATCGAAATCGAACTCTTTGTATTATGTATCTGTATTACATTACAATGCTAATATGTACTAGTTTAAGTAAGTAGTAAGTAGTAAGTACTGTAGTATCATTTTATGGGTGTAAAAAAGGTGATTTAAGTTTAGATTGGTTAAATAATAAGGGTGATTTAGGATTGAGTGAGCTCCAATTTATCTATCTGTAGATGGATATAGATATTTTTATACAGTGTCTTTCAAAATTACTCTCATATTTCCAAACTTTCACTATTTTTTTGTTTTCTCGTACCCTACATTTAATACATGTACCATTTAGGATTAATATGACTCAAATATTTTACTCGTAGTTATGATTCTTATTCACAATACAATCTTCGTAGAATTTCAACAAAATATAGGTATAACAAAATATCTATTAATTTATAAACGGGTCTATTTCTAAATATATGTAGCTCAAATAAAATGACTTAAGTATATCCTTAAAATTAATATTAGATCTCCTTTCTTTAGATATTTATGACAGAATCCCCTGTAAACTGACTGGAAACTTAAATCTTACTATTAGCGAACATAAAATTATTTTAAAATATCGGAATTTTGGAAATTTCTTGTAAAAATATGCAAGTATTACAGATACGTAGGTAATTTTGAAAGACGCTGTGATGTAAATGGTAGATACTCGTATTAGTGAGTGTAAAAATAATGGGGTTGATCAAGGAGTAGAATGAAATGTGATTGAAAGGCGACAATGACGTGTAAGTACTACCCTTATTACTGTAGTAGATATTATACTAGTATTCAACTGTAGTAGATACATTGATAGAGTGAAGTGGGTTAGTTTAGATGAGTTTTTTCTCGAAGAATTTCAAACTGGAAATATATTAAAGGAGTATATTTGGTGGTGGTGTTACATCACATTTCGAATGGGATTTTTTGTCTGATTTCAGAAGTTAGTCTACGTCGGCTAATGTGCTCTCGAAGCTCCTTGCTGATCTATCTATCTAGAAAGAAAAAGATTCAATTTTTGATAGCATGGCAAGAACTCGAGATAAGCAAGACTACCTACCCGTACTACACTTATCCTATCTACTTACTTACTAGACAGGTACAGAATACTACTCCTTTTTAGTACTATCTACTTAATAAAGTAATATATATAGTAGGGTACTTACAGATATAGCCTTAGCTAACCACCTATCTACTAATATCCAGAATAAGAAAATGAAGTCTAAAATCACAGGGGAATCAGTTCAATTTCGAAAAAAAGTGAAAAAAAATCCTCCTGTCAAGCTCTCTCCAAGTCTAATCAAAAGGAAAATTTAAGTAGGTAGGATTAGAATCGAAATCGAGATCAAATGCACCTATGTACTTACGAATGAAATATAATCATAAGTAAAAAATAAAATAATTCAAAATCTATTTTATGATGATGATCACCTAGTATCTAATACCAGTAGTCAGAAGAAATTCCCAGACTTTCATTTGATATATGACCTGCTTTTGTAAAATAAAATGAGATTTTTATACACTTTTAGTACATCTGCTGACATAATAGCATCAGTAATAGTTACCTACATGTGTACCTACATCCTTACTATATTTCCACAGATAGGTATTAGTTGGATGAATTCTATTTAGTGTGACATATTACCGAATGTCTACAAAAATAATGTAGGTATTATATAAATGATGATGGGCCTCAAATGTTTGGAAATTTTTCACAGCTTCGATTTCGAGCAGAGTTTTCAGTCAGATAAATGTTGGTTTTTTATGCGGGTTCATCTAACTACGGTCCTAAATACATACCTACGTATTATAGATTATCGTCATACATATGTACTTGTAAGTGTGTAAGTACCCAACCCCTAATATATTGTCTCAAAAATCAATGAATATTATTTAAACAAAGGTTTACTCTGGAAATAAAAGTCTTGAGTGATGGCTTGGAGTTTTAAACTCAAAGTAATATTGGCTCTACTACTAGGTACTAACCACTGCTATTATTTTATAAAAAAAAGTGTGAGATTTTAGAGGAAAGAGCGGAAATTACTTTTCCAAAATGAAAGGACTCAAGATATCTTATAAGTAAAAAAGTAGGATTGAGGAGTAGATATTTAGATTCGTGTGGGCTGACTGTGCATGAAAGCTTTTTTACTTGTACAAGTAGTAAGTCTAGTATGTACCTATGCAATGTATAGTATATGTACTCTGTATGTACCTAAGGTTAAATATTATTAAAGTCTTGCGATGAGATTTGAAAGGGTAAAAAATTCATTTCCGGTTTCTCATTTGTGTATTTGCTTTTCAGTTCAGACGAGGTCTTGAGCTCACGATGGGTCTCGGACTTCACCGTCTCTTCATAGTGCTGACCCTCTGGCAATCATCTCAGGCGAATCTCGGTAAGTGCATTCCATACACTTTATTTATTATTCCAAGCCCAAATAGAATTCCAGACCCATACTATACCATCCCCATCCCCATCCATGCATAATAATAATCATATATTTCAAGCTCTAAAATCAAACAAGAACATCTATGAGAGCACCTCATTTCTGACTTATGAATATGAATTCAAAAAAAACCCTCAAGCAGGTTATGAAAGTGCAAATAAATCTACTATTACCTATATTAAGTACTACATTACAAAATACCATAGTATAATATATTCGATTTAGGTACTAGGGTCGGAAAATCTTATATTTTTTAAGAAAATATCCCATTATTAAGGTCTTAATTCTACTATATTTGACTAATTAAATTCGTTTCAAGTATGTACTTATATTTAGGCATCAATAGTGTCTTATCTTATACAAAGTATATGTACCTATATAATATGTATAATAATCAGATTCTAATGCATACAGATCTTGGTATCTAGTACACAATTACACAAGAGTATGAATTTTAGCTTGATTCAGACTCAGAAAGCATTTTCAGAGTGAAAGTGCAAGTATACTAGTTCTTTAAAAATGGTAGACGGGTCATTTAGTGGACTACAATATAAGTATTTAGTGTTAGGTAGAAAGAGAGTTATAAACTGGCACCATGACCATACCATATAGGGGCTTGTGTTCTATTCTTCATTTTTTGATATTGTCAATGACAATGTTGGGTCGTTGAATCAAATGACCAATTAGGGGGATTGAAAAGTAGGCGGTGATTTATTAAATTGATGAATTCTGATTGATAGCTTGCCAATGAAATGAATAGATGATGATAATGGGATAATACTCTATACATAGTCAATTTTGAATGGATTAAATGGGGGATGAAAGAGTTTCGCCTGACTCGAGTCCATATCCACTGAATACTCTGAATACTGAATACCACTCGGTCTATTAGGTACTCATAGATATTAGCAGACTATTCTATTGGAGGCTAATAGTACCCTCATAGCAATCCTGGTATTAGCCGGTTTCTCATTTAACGGCTTGTAACTTTTCATTCTGTACATAATAATAATATAATATATAATATGTGGTCGGATATTAGAAAAAAAAATTTGTGGGCCTTTGTACTGTTTAGTTTAGAAATAGAAAAGTTGTTAGTGGATTTTAGTTGGAGGGCCAGAGATATGAAAAAGATGATGCTCTTTTTGAGTTATTTGGGGCGATTTATTTGCTTGGGTTTTATAGAATTTTAGAGCAAAAAGAAAAAAACTAAATGTGTAGACCCGACGAGGACTAATGGGCTAATGTGGTCCCTCCCTAATCTGTCCAAAAAATCCACAGCACGTGCACAACCCCATATACATACATACTTAAAATGTACACATGAGCTATATCTAGAGTAGTAGTATTGGTACGTAGTATGTATTAGATTGAGGAAAAAGCATAAGTTAATGGCATAAGTAGGAATTAATATTTATAATAGTTTTTAGTTTAGAGATCCAAAGTACTTATAGTAGGGGTAGAAAGTAGCTCATGATGTAATTCGTCTCACAAAAGTTGTAATTTATTTTCCTTTTTCCACAAAAATATACAATAAGGGGGTATTTATGTGAGTACCATTTGTAGTAGTTAGTACATATACATATACTGAATACTGGCCAAGTACACAAATGTACTGACCCATTTACCCTTTTGCTTTCATGTTCTTTGGAAGCTTTCGCCAGGCTAGGGTTAGATCCATCTGTAATATTGCTAAAAGTATCTGTAGTAGATATAAACGACTGTCTTTTTGGCTCTGATTTTATGAGCATGGTTTTAAAACTCTTTTTGGACAATATCCAACTTTGAGTTGCACTTTCATTTCACCAACAACCATTCACATCACATATTCATGGATTCTACTATCATCTGCGTAAGATAATCCATTTGTTCTCAAATATATAGTGTAAAGTAAGCTGGGTACTATTATAATTCAAGCTTTATGCATTTTAGCAAACAGAAAAAGAAGTTATGAAAATAGCTTATATGAAACATAAGTAACCACCTATATTTAATAACTGTTTTAATTAGAATAGTGAGAAATGGTAGTATTTACCAGAAAAATGAGCAATTAAATACATATTTGTGAATTTTTACTTGCAAATTCAGATATTGCCAAGCACTAAAGATAAGTGGCTGGGTTAGTGTAAAAATAATTCAGAAACTAAAAGCAAAATTCTTAATTTTGAACCCCTTTTAATTTTACTTTGCAATATTTATTTGGGTTTTACATATAATATATATCTTTAGTTTTGAGCTCGAGACTTTTATTTTAACCTCTCTGTAAGGTTAGGAATGACTCGAGTCTTCAATTCCGAGTCTACCACAACAACTTTGAATTTGAATTTCGATGGCCCAAATGGAACTCAGCCTGAACTGCATCGCATCCTAGAAAATTAAAATAGGGAAAGTAAAGTAAAGTACTCTGGAAAGTAAATTCAAAAAGTATCCTACCTACCTACATACATAATACATATACATACATAGTACATAGATATAGTATAGGCAGGTATGTATACGAGAATATTTAAGAGGATGGGCATGAACATATATTTACAATTAAGAAGAGAGATTTCAGAGCAAACATTAAGTTTTATGCAGTTTGTAATGGAGGGGCCTTCCTCAAGCTCAACTAACAAGGGAATTACAACTTGCGATTTACGACCCAGCAATTTCTTACTTTTCCAATGCAAAACTACATATAGTTAGTTTGTTGGAAAAAGTTTTAAAAATACCCCTAATATGTTTATGTTTATGTTTATTCATATAATCGTAATGATAAATATTTACATAAATGCCATAAAAACCCCATAAGAAATGGGCCTTAATTAAATGACATTAATTTAAAAGAAAAATATTTGAATTCATT
>JAQIXA010000036.1:0-85838 GCA_034699045.1 Nanhermannia cf. coronata Gr-Ori-00579 | reverse complement strand
CCTAAACTAACCAAACTTAACCACGATTTGGGGGTCAAAAAGAGCCAAAAAGGGGGACAGTTTAATCTTAAGTCTTTATGAATTCTCACTGGTTTATCATCATTTATTCCTTCGGCTTATCATTCCTTAGTTTAGATATCTTAAAATTTTGGAACGATTTTGGAAAAATCTTTCTAAATAGATATATTTTGATTCTCATTATGAAATTTTGAACCTAAAATCTTATAAAAAACTAAAACAGAGCCTATTAATTAATACGAGTAGTTTTCAAGATTTTTTTTTTCTAATTTTTGTAGAACTTCGAAGTAAACTCCATAAGGTATTAGAAGAAGCTCATGGTCCAATTACTGAAGAAGAAATTCTGGAAGAGCATAATTTCGATGATAAATTGAGAGTTCTTGGAGAAAAGATCAAGGAAATGGAAATGGAAAGATATCAATAAAAATGTCATTTTATTAAAATGTATAGATACTTATATTTAGTAAATACTTGGTACTAATACTAATTGTATTATTTATAATTCGATATGCTTTTTACTACTATCTGAATAAATTGGGACGAGATCCTTAATATCTTCTGGTAATGGGTAATTGTTCTCAGCAGCCAGTAGGAAATATCGATGTCTAAAAAATTTTGCAAATTATAAATTTTTACATAGTTTTTAAAAAAATATTATACCTCATATAATGAGCTGAAGCCTTCGGTTGACGTTCTCGAGTAAAAATTCCTTTTCGATTTCCTACAACTCGTGTTATACCTTGGTTCTAAAATATCAGTTTAAATTACTACACTTATTTATGGTATGAGAAATGATATTACAAATTTACAGTCATAAAATCCGCAAAATTCCAAATATGCTCTCCAATAAATGAAGTATTTCCTCGTAGAAAATCAAAGGCTTTGAAATGATCCTTGAGTATTTCTAATTGGTATTCTTCAGTGAAAACAAATTCAGGGCTCTAAATAGCAAATTTCAAGTTATAATTCGTTCAAATTTTAAAATTTTAGGTAATTTTTAAAGGTAAAAGCAACTTTAAAAGAGTTAGGTATTTAGTATTTTGGATTTTTAGTGCATTTTACACGATTCTTTAGACTGAAATTGAAGTTTCTAAACTAGAAATTGAAACCAATCTAGGTACTTAAACTAATAGAGTACTAGGAACTAGGTAGGGTACTTTATAAAATACTCAAAACAATAGCTTCTATAATTTTGATCAAAAATCATCCCATTCCCAATGGTTTAAATATCTAAATATCAACTTTTTTGAAAATTTTTTGAAAAAATTTACTGAATGTAATCCGGCTATCGTATCAGCTCCTGTATTAAAAGTACGACTTTAGATTTGATGAAATTTTAATATTTTAATTTTTTTTACCATATTCAGCAACAATTATGGGTTTATTGAATTTCTTGACCCAATTTTGCACATCAAGAATCATAGATTTCTCAATCACTTCCGTATGCCCGGTATCAGAGTACCAGCTAAAGTATCGATTTATACAAATTATATCCATGTATTGAACCTATAAAGAGAATCAAATTTTTACATTTTTTATATAATTTATGGTGTTTTACAGCTTTCTCTTGTGAATAGTCTTGAGCCACGACTAGTGTAATAGGTCTATGTGGGTCAAGTGCTCTTGTAAGTTCAGCTAATTCCCTATAATTTTAATTAAAATTTCTAATTACCGTGAGATCATTATAGTAGCCTTGATTTGTGACCATTGTCAATGGCCGCTGTGAGTCCAGGGCTTTTGTATAGTCTACTATTTGCCTATAAATTAAAAATTATTTAATTTATAGGCAAATTAGATTTTATCTAGATTTTTGCAGATTTTTGCAGATATCTACCTAATCATGATCTAAGCATTTTAAAAATTCAGAAAAAAATTGAAATCAAACCTGAAATAAGCTTCAGCTGCTGGTTTTTGAGACTGAGGTTCATTTCCTACAGACCAGAGCACAACCGATGGTCGATTTTTGTCTCTTTTGATCATTTCCTTAATGGACTTTTTATGATTTTCCAAAAGTTCTGAACTAAACCCACTAAAAGAATCAAAAAATTTAAAAAAAAAACATTAAAAATTATAAAATTTACTCTAAAGATACAGCAGGACATTCATCGATAATTACAATTCCAAGCTCATCAGCTAAATTCCAAATATTATTAAAAATTCCAAAAAATTCTTTCCGATATGTACTTTTGATTCTTTACCCAAATCCATGATTTCTTCAGCATATGGATAATGCTACATTACATAAAATACATTAAAATATGAAGATTATTCTCAAAAAACCATTGGTATTCTTATCTATAATTCAAATTTTGAAATTCTAGATTTTGTAATGTAATCAAATGAATAAAAACTAGATTTTCAAATTCAAAACCAAGATAAGAATAATATCAATTAAAAAGAGGTTTTACCGAAGTTCTATATGAATTTGCACCTATCCATTTGATAAGATTGGCATCTTTTACCGTCATAACGGGGTCATAGCCTTTTCCCCTTATCTACAATAAATTATCAAAATTATCTTTAAAAAAAATTGGATCTATTAGGGGGTACTAGATACTCTGTAATAGTATTACAATGTTATCTTCATGTCGACCAAACCCTCTGAAATAAAATGGGACATTATTGATAAAAAACTCCGAGTTTGTGAATTTGATTGTCCTAATCCCAATTTTAAGTCGGTAGATATCAATCAGCTCATCTTGCTCGTTTGAATATTTTACCTAAAATTTTATTAAAATGTAAAGTATCTGAAACTGGGTTATCTTGTTTATTATCTGGGTTTTTATTTACAACAAGGGTATAGAGATATCCAGCATCTGAATCGTGTTTAACCATGGTATAAGGCCACCATAAGTTTACTTTTGGGACAGTTAGTTTTCCAGTACCCCCAGATCCAGTGACTACACAAGTCCTTTGCTTATCTTCCAGGCAGACTGAAATGAGACTACTATCTCGAATACTTTCAAAGGATTCGCCCGATTTTGATTTCAGGCTTATGGTATAGTCAACATAACCTAGAAATCCAATTTAATATCTTTATTTATGCAGGAATTTTTAATTTTTGTCAACTTAAAGTATAAATATCCTAATTGTGTGCTAAAATTTAGTTTTTTCAAGATTTTGTAGGTATACAATTGAATTTGAGTTAGTAGGTCCAATTTCCAATAGTAGATACAATAGTAAAATTCTCAAATTAAAAAACAGAGAATTTTGTATTCTATATTAGGAGGTTGTATACTGTAGGCCTAGGTTCATCATTTTTAGATATTTTTTTTGATAAAGATTGCAAAATTATGATAGTAAAGTAAGATTACTATTGAATAGTAATGGGGCATCCTACTTCAAACTTGAATTAATAATTAACTTTTTCTGAGACTTTTTCTGAGATTAACCAAAAATTTTGACTGGTAAAACGGAAATTCTGCTAGATTCCAAAATAATTAATATATTTATGTATGAGTATGAGTATGAGTACCACCTACTGATACTTATTGATTTGAAAATATTTGGGGTTTTTAAAGGATTCTTTCTTTATTGAAGATTATTTTGGATTTGGATTTTACCTGTGGTATCAGTAAAGCTGGTCACAACATCAATATCATCAATATGTGAGACAGGTGTTGTGTAAAGGTAAACTGATCGATGGATTCCAGCATAATTGAAAAAGTCGAAAGAATAGTCAAGTGTAAAGTAACCTTTAGGATATCTAAAAAAATTCTCAAATTAATCGTATAAATATATAGGTATTTAGTTTACAATACAAAATTTTTAATCAAAATACCTTGCATCATTCTTATGGGTGATTTTTCCTTGAGGAACAGTACTATCCGACAAGGTATTATTCACCTAAAATACCAAAATATATTTTTGTGTTTTTATAAAGTACATAATTGTGTATTTGCTTACAGCAACTGTAATTCGATTTGAATGATGGTAATTGAGAAGTATTGGATCAATTTCAGCTGAAAAGGCCATATGCCCTCCATGATGTTGAACTATTTTGATTCCATTTATCCACTTGAAATAAACACAAATCCAAGTATCGTAAAATCGCAAATTTTCAATTTTTTTGGGATACTTACAACTATAGCATGATAATTGACAGATCCGAATCGGATAAAAATCCTCTCTTTTGACCAACCTTTTGGAAAATTTGTAAACTTTTAAGTACCCTTACCCATTATAAATCTTAATAGTTATTAGATACTTTAAGATCTTGTCTTACCTTTTGGAATTCTAAATTGTCTATCATACCAAGCCCATCTATAAAAAAGTATAATTTTAAAAATTATAAATCATCAAACCTAGCAATGTCAAAATAGATAGGGTACTTAAAAACTTAAAAGAACGTGAAAGATGATAATTTTTGAGGTTTTTTGCTATCAAATCAAACTGAAATAGGCAGAGATTTTTTGAAATTTTCCAAGTAAAAATCTTGATATTGATAGCTAAGTTTCTTCAAAATTGTATGAATTTACTATACAAGTTTTAAATGGAAAATCTTTAAGATCTTAAGAATATTATCGAGATACTTATTGAAAATATCGTGAATTTTGACTATATTTTTATAATTTTCTAGTGATCTCGAATTTCGACCTAATATCTAAAATTACAATATTTTGGAAAGTCTAAATTTCCATATGACCCCTTTTCTTTGTGCTATCAGATTATCAGATACAAAAATTTATAATTCTCAAAATACCCAACATGATCTCGAATAGTCTTATTCTGTGTAATATCATTATAAGATGAAGGTACTGGCATATGAATCACATCTCCTGTCTAAAATCACAAAATATTCATTTATGTAAAAAAAAAATTAAATACAGCTAATTATTGTATACACAATTACCGATTCTAAAGGTCTATTGAACCATTCTTCTTTAAAGCCAATATCATTTTCATCATATAAATGACCACTATTGTTGCTAGCATGCTGAATCTTTGGAGAAATTCTAAAATTCCAAATCCCATCTAAAATTTTCGTCTCTCTTGATTCTGAGTCTTGTGGGTAAAGTAACCCATTTTCGATATTTTGAGCACAAACTACACTGCTTTTGTAATTAATTGTAAGTAATACTTGTGAAATAGTTAAAAAATATCCAAGTACTCCAAGAATAGAGCTCATTTTTCAACCGAGACTAAACAAATTATATAGGATAATGATATATCTGTACTTTTAGTTTTAAGAGATCGAGTTCAGTTTAACTACTGACTTTGAAATGTGTAATTTGATAAACTCGTGGTTATGTTGATATTTGTACTAAATATTTATCTGGTCGGTCAAATACTTTTTTCTGATAACATAAATTCAACACAGCAATATCTATATATAATCAGGAGAGCGAAGCAAGCACTTGCTTTGCTATTCAACTTTGCTTGCCCTATGTCCGTTGGTCCAAAATCCAAAAGTATTACGTATGGTATTACTCAAAACCTTTAGGACCAATTTTAAATTTTAACCAAGCTTGGCTTGAATTGAAGGATCTTATAGGGTATAGCTGTGTCATTTCGACAAATATTTCAAATCTCAAACCTCTTGCATTTCTGCGAACTCTTTTAGTACTACCCCAGAAACCGCAAATATTTTTATAAAAAGTCAAACCCCGAGGTTTGAAATGCAAATAATATGAAGTTCAGTAAGACCAGCAAAGTTGTTTCAAAAAACTCGAAAATAATTTAAAATAACAATCCGGATGCGTGCTTTGCTTTCACATTTAAAAATTAACAAAAGAGTAGTTAATTGAATCCTAGTAATACATATAGGTATTACAATTGGTAATTATGAACAGTTTGTTTTATATGAAAAAAAGATTTATCTACATATTGTACAATATAGTAGGGTATATAATGCTATCGTATAAGTATATCGTATCGTGTATCTAATATTTAGTAGGTATTAATACTAATGCTAATCGCCGCAAGTGTATGCAGGTACTACATAAGGTAAAAAACCATATAAAAGCAATTGATATAGGTATATGGTATCTTAGGTAGCCGAAGCCGAAGTATGTACTTTACTTAATAGGTGCTTGCATACAGAATATTTATAGAAAAAGTACTTTATCTGTAATCTGAGCTTATACCTATACGAGTAGTTAAGTTATGGTATTTTTATTGACTTTCTGGAATACCTATATAGGTATGTACTGCCTACTTAAATATCCAAAATGTTTGATTATTTAATGCCTACTTTGTAATTACATAGTAATACGATATATTATCTAAACTAAAGTTCAGCAGGTTTTGGAATAGATAAAATTTATGAACCAGCTGTAGAAAAGAGCTACTTGCTATTATTAGGTGCAGATTACTCTGAATCTGAATTGGATCACTAACTTGAACAAAAATCCAAGCATCTAGGCTCAAATGAATCATGAAACAAAAAATTTTAGCAAAATTGACCTTACTTGTATTAAGATAAAATTCTTAGAATTAGGGTATCTACTTATACATACATATACAGTATACATATACAGATAGATAGTTGGTGAGATTTAAAATATTCTTTCAAAAAGTTAAAAATCCTAATAAACACTTTTCTAATAGAGATCTCAATTTTTATAAAGTGATGTCTTGAATTCTAAAAATCTGACATGCGAGATTACAAACTAATTTACTAAATATGATGCATGATGCAAGCAAATGTATTACAAGCAGGGCACTATAATTAATTATCTACCTAAACTACACAAGACTTGTAACTTGTATCTGTAGGTAAAGGTAAAAAAAAGTTCAGTGTAACATGGACACAAAAAAATATGGTCTTAAAATTGCAATCAAGATAAGATATCATAAATAATTTGGACATTTTTGCAATTTTAGTTAGACAATTATTCTTTTAGGATTCAAATTGCTTTAAAATCATCGGTAATTGAAATTCCATGTTTCAAGCCCTATTTAAATTATTTAAAACTAATGATTATTTATTACCTTCTTAGTCTAAGGTAATTGAAAGCTTTCTTCCCTTGAAATTAAAAAATCGATAGATGCCTGCCAATATACTATCGTATACTAGCATAGCTAGTATACGAATACGATTGATTACCTAATAATTTAATAATCTAGAAATTTTTATTACTCAAAATTGAACAAAATTTTTATCTCTATAAATAAATAAATAAATATGATGGCATTCTTTTGGTCAACTTTGTTCTTTACCAATTCATCTCTTTTGTTTTTAAATGAAGGTATTCAATGATCCTATTGACAACATCGATGCTCGTAGCTTGTCCAAAGAGATCTTTAAATTAAAAATGAGTTTAATTATCAAGTAATTTATAATTAGAATTTTCAAATGGTGTTGCACCTGGTGTATGAATTTTATCAACATTGACAGTTTTGTAGATCGCCTCACGAAGCATACCAGCATGATGAGTTTTTCCAATAAGTGTAGATCCAGTATTTCTCGTCCCTGGCTCAAAGACAGCATACTACATATTATTCATTAAAATACATAGGGTAATTAATAATTTTTTTGGCATTTTTTGATTCAATTCCTTATTTTTGGAATAATTACCTCATCCCCATAATTTCGACCACTTATAACTCCAGCACCATTTAAAAGACCACAAGCTATATGTGACACAATCGAGCCATATAAATTGGGCATCAGCATGACATCAAATTGATGAGGTTTTGTGACGAGTTGCATACAACAATTGTCAATAATCATTTGATCGTGATCAATATCTGGGAAATCTCTGCTAACTTCTTTACTCACTGCGAGAAAAAGTCCATCTGATAGTTTCCTATAAAATAAAGAATATTTTAAAATTTACGTTTACATCTTCATGCACATCTTCATGGAACCCTGGACCGTGTCCGATATCAAGGTCTAGACCTGGTCTAGGGCAACAGTAAGATCTCCCTCTGTTTTTAACTTTACATGATATTGGCCTTATGGATAATGGTGACCTTTTTCCTCCCATTATTTCTGGCAAAGTTAAAAGCAAATTTTGCGATTCGAATTGCATTAAATTCAGTGATCACTTTCAAACACTCGACAACACCAGGTGAACTCTAAAAAATAGCAAAACAACTTACTTTAGTCAATCAATAAATTAAATTTTTATATTTAAAATAGGTAAGTAGGTATACTTCATGTTCGAGTAGTGCATATTCGCCTTCTGTATTTGCTCTGATGATTGCCATGTCTATATTATCATACCGAGTTTTGACACCTGGTAATGATACACAGTGTACTACATTGGCGTACAGGTCAAGTTCATTTCTCAGGGCTACATTTCTTGAAATTATGGTAGGGTCAAGGCTGGTCGTCTCTATATTTCCTGTCAAAAAGAGTCAAAAATAATCAATTATTGTCATTATACAATAAGTATTGAATTTTGACCTCACCTGTGCTGTGCTTAGCCTAGGCAGGGGTTTATCAGCTAGTAATACACCAGCTGATTTTGATTGTAATATTTTAGAATACCTTTAAGAGCTGTCCCATTCCTCTTAATTGACATTAGAGCAAAATCTAAATCTTCGTTGTTGTCACCAACTTCAACAAATCTTTATCTATTCATACAGTTAGTTGTACATGAATAAAATCCTGATTACAAGTTAAATATTTCTTTATTTTGGTCAAACTGGTCAAATTTTTGTGCCGAGGTTGCCAGATCTCAAAAAAGTTCCCCTATAGAAAGGTTCTTAGGGAACCTTTGAATTGAAGGTCCTCTTCGAAAGTCGAAACTTATCTAACCCAATATTTCCCACTGTGCATTTCTCGTATGTTTCCCCCATAGAAAGAGAATGTTTCCCCCCTATGTTTCCCCAATGTTAAATAAAAGTTTCCCTCCTATGTTTCCCCCATGTTAAAAAAATGTTTCCCTCCTATGTTTCCCCCACGCTAAAAAATGTTTCCCTCCTATGTTTCCCCCATAGAAGGAAAATGTTTCCCTCCTATGTTTCCCCCATGTTAAATCACAATGTTTCCCCCCTATGTTTCCCCGATGGTGCCAACTGAACCTTACTCCAGCCAAAAAAGTCAATTAAGTGCCCCAATTATCTCCAAAATAGATTTCTGCAATTTTAAGTCTATTTTTTGAGGTTAGAATATTGGTATTGGATATTATGTAATAGAAGCCCTAACCTAACTTTACTAGACTCGTTTTTAAACAATTATTAGGTAAAAAAAGTTTGTCATTTGAGTCATTTGATCTATGTCATTTGAAGTCATTTGATCTATTTATTTGTAAAAAACCTTTTTTCATTCATCATTCATCAATATTCAAATCTTGGATTAGATCTTAAAGGAAATTGTACATTAAATGAATGTTGTAGGGGTATTTACCAGAGGTCAAAAGGTCAATTTTCAAAGTAAATAAGTTTGATTAGATTGATTTACTTTTTCCTATCGAGCGAACGAATCGAATCCTATTTCATTTTCAATTAATATAATAATATGCCATCTCTCATCTAGAACATGCTGAATGACGATGAGGAGGATCTTTTAAAAACATAAATAAAGAAAAAGTGTCAAAAAAAATAGAAAAAAAAGTCTAGTGACCGCTTATTTTATTATGTCAATTAAATTTAGTTTTTTTAACTATCTAATTATTTAGCTAATTGTGATTAAGTTCATATTATTAAATCCTGCATTTATATTGTCATAAAAAGTTCAAAAGTTATTTGTAAATTATACCTAGGTAGGTACTAGTGCGTATATAAAATATCAGTATCTTTATTTCTCAAAAAGTAAAAGTTAAGTTTTTTTAGAAAAATTTACAAAATTTTTAAGTTCAAAGCTCAAAGTACATAAGCATAATTATATTGTTCCTCTATATGTAATTCAGATTTGCTAATTACAATAAAGTTAATTGTTAATTGTCATTTTTTGTAAACTCTATTGTTGTGGACCAGGACCACATTTGAGAAATAAGGTAAGTTTTAAGTTTAAGACCTTTCACTTTCATTTCAGAATCAAGAATCTGTTAAATTGTTTATTTTAATTATGTTAATTTTTAATTGCTTGCTATTAAAGGCGATTTTTGCTAATTATTGTTAATTTCTTATTATTTATATACCTAATTGCTTTTTTATTTGAGAATTGAGAATCTTGAGTTTTGAGAGTATTTGTACACTTTGCATTGTAAGGCCTATTTATCTTTGTTAAAATTAGACATAATTTGTCCTTTGACCTCTGTTCTGTCTTTATATTAATTTTATATCATAAAGTGGTCAATTGTATTGTAGGTGTAGGTAAACTAATATTTTAAAATGGTTTTATCATAATATTAGATGACATTTAGGTGCATGAACATGAACCTAGACCTATAAGGTAAGTACCATACAATCAACTGGTGATAGTGATGTTGATGGATAAACAGTTACTGATAGTAGGGTAGGGTACCTACATAATGCAATTTAATGCATATTTTAATATTAATTTTAAATTCATATGATTTATAATTGTAAAAGATAGTAAAGTACATGTATGTCAAGATCATAATGTTCAGAATTCAGAGTTCCAGCATATCAATTTATATGAAATCTGAAGTTATTTTATTTAGATTTGTGAATTGAAATTGGTTCTGTTGTGTATATTTTAGTGCTGAAAGGAAATTACCTTATTTTTATTAGAAGTTAATTAGGTAGGTACCTAGAATTCGATTGGAATTGGAATAGAATAGAATATATCTAGTATGATTTTAGTTTTAGATTCGATTCTAGTTCTAGACTCTAGACCCTGGGCCTATTCAATGTAAGTAGTATTTATTTTTTATCCAGCAGGTAGGAATAGGGAGTATTAGGTTGGTATTATATTTTTATCTACCAAAATTATTTATATTTTATAAGTATTTTAAAACTTAAAATTCTAATTACCATGTTTTGATTTGAATTTATATAAAATAAAGTCGTAGAATCGTAAACCTGCTAACCTAACTAAATAAACATTTTTTATAATAAATTCCACATTTTTGCGAGACTTGCGATCCCTAATCCTAAGTAGCTCATTTTAATTTTCATCTAAAAAAAATTGAGAAGAACAATGGTAATGGTAATACATTTCATTTTATACTTTGTTTCAGGAATTCTCATTTTTTAATTAGAAAATATGCAATGTCTATGTCTTGGATTGGATAATGATATTTCATTATTGCCTCATCTCATGACTTTTCTTCAAAAATAACTTGATCTTGATTCGACATTTGAAGTTCATTTTCTTTGACATTGGCCATTTTGGCTAAGAATAGAAATTGGCATTATTAGATTAGATTAGACTACAAGTACACTCTTTGTATAAATCATATAATATAATCATAATATGGCTTATAATATGTATAGTACACTTAAACTTAAATCTTATGACTGGTTATGAATTATCTTATGACATTACTAGATTTTGTATGTAAATGTAACAAGTAGGTAGGTAATAGGTAGGTAATTACTAATTACCTACTAACTTTTTTAATACAATAGTCCGTCGGATATCCGTTGATAGTAAGGTACTTACCTTACCTATTCTTTAGTACATACCTAAGTATCTGTATTTTCTGAATCTAATAATAGATTCTATTTCTGTTCATTTTGCATGTACATATCTTGTATTTTTTTGGCTTTATTCCATTCCAATTCCAACTCAAAACACAATTACAAGTCAAAGTCAAACTGATGTTTTGAACAAAAATAGAACAAATTTTCATTCATTCTCATTCGTATAATAATAGTGGAAGTGGTATTTTATTTTAGCCTATGATATTGGAGATTGTTATACGGAATACGGCTTATGATCTTATTAAAGTTCTTAATTAATTAAAGATTTTATTTCGATAATGACGTGGTTATTCCTTCCAGTGTAGTTTCATTCAATTTCATAATCGAGTCGAGTTGAGCATCATATATTGGGAAAGAGCAAGTCGATTTCTAATAATTTTATTCTATAAGTAGGTATATTAAGCAGGTAGGTATATTACAAAAGTATGTATCAATATCATTTTCATTATTATCAAGTGCATGTGGCATGTGATATGGTTTCACATTTTTTCTAACTGTTCATTCAATTGGGTTTGAGATTTGATTTGAATTTGAGAGTTGAGAGTGTATTTAAATTTTAAATAAAATACTGCCTGTGCAAGCAGCTTTTTTAATATTTTATTTTTCTATTTTCAAGTGTTCAATTTCAATTCTTTAAAAGTGAGTGAGTTTTGTTTTGTACATATTATTTATTAGTTTGACAAATGAGACAAATATTAAAAGCAATAAGCAAAATTCATTTTATAAGAATACTATATGTGAATTATATTAATGTAATATGTAGTACCTAGCAGTTACAGTATATTATGTATTATTTATAATAGGACAACATAGCCTACCCTATTTAACCTTTATTTTTTAGTTTCACGCTGAGCTTTATTTTTTACATAATAAAAATAAAGTTTTTCATTTGCATTGGCTCATTTTTTTAATTTGAAAGTTTCCTTTGAGATGGATAACCTTAATAAATAAAATGTTTTTAGTTTTTAGTTTTTTAATAATAATTGTGTAATCTATCTACTTTCTAGGTACCTATGATTTATTATTTAATTAATAGGTACTAGGTAGGTACTATAAGACAATAACATAATAGTAATATTATAGAAGATATACCTACCTACCTATATTAAATATAGGTACCCTGCTATTATTTTTGCACTGGACTGTTTTGCACAAGTGCGTGTATATGCTTATAAATGTCGTATTTGCAGAAGAATCCAATAAGTAAGTACAAGTACTCGTATCTAGCTTACCTATCTAGTATCTATATCAATGATATGATAATTGATAATAATTAGTAATTAAATTATAAGTAAATGAGTTTTACCTTTTTCGATTTTTAAAATATAACATTTTAATTTTAATGTTTCGCTGTATTTCGTTTTGTTTTACGCAAATAAGTTTTTTCATTGCTTTGTAATTTATATTTTTTTTAATCGAATGCTAATTTTTCGTTTTGTTTTACAACTTACAATACAAATTGATTCAAAAATTCCTGTAATCCTTTAAAAGTAATACGTCGTTGTTTTTTTATGTGCGTAATACTGTTTTTGTTATAAATTATATATTAAATGATTACATTATACTTTTACTTCTAATTTACTAAGGATTTTATTCGATGACAAGCCTTATCGAAAGACAAGAGAAAGTCGCAAAAGCTAAAAAACGACTAGCTGCGGTTGCATTTCTTAAAAACATATCTCTTGATGGATCATACACGGATACAAGCTGGCAATTAGATTATCCACAAATTAATGTTTCGGACAAGGAAAGGAATGTACACATAACGAAGGTTACCGTCCATCCTCAGCAATCATCAACAAGTACTAGCAAAAATGTGCAAAAATCTCGTGGAGCCAATGACAATGAAAGTGTATTTCCACCAGATGAAAACGATCATGAAGGATTTGAGCCAAAAGGAAATACGGGAAGAAAAAGGTACGATATTTTAAATTAATATGTAATGAATGGATTTAAGTTTAAAATAATCTATCATATTCTTTTCACAGATCGAGTACTTGCGAGGGTGGTGCGTATGTTTCTCAGAGGCGTAAGCATAATAATCGGCATGAAAAAGAAAATAAAGGTGGTGGAAAACGTGCTCATTTCAATAGTAATGAAAGTTTGGAACATGGTGTGTAAATTTATTAAATATATTTAAAAAATTCGATGCTTTTTCTGGTAAAATTAATTAATTTTTTAAAATATTGGTTTAGGGTTGCGAGAACGTTGTATGTCAAATTCAAACGTATCAAATGTTTCAGATGAATCCTCGTTAAGCGAAAAGGGTGAAATAAAATTTGTCAATATGAGGCAAATACCAGCACCTGACATTTCTGACCAGAGACTCGTGATTTTAGTATCGAAACGATCGCCTGTACTTATATTTTCAACAATACCTTATCGTAAAGCAAATCAAAAATTGCCAATTAGGTAAAAAAGACAATTTATTTTATTTTTTAATTGCAACTCTTTTTGACAATAATTTTAATTGTTCAAGGTTATGAAAGCTATTAGAATTTAGAATTATTATTAGATATTATCTAATAATAATAATGAATAGTAATTCTTCATGCTTTATTGAGGATTCTAAATGCTTTTTATACCTAATCTTTGGTTGAGAAATATACTAATTGTTTTTGCTGTAGATTTACAAAGAGGCGAAAAAGAATTTCTATGCATTTTGCATCTTTAGAAGCTTTACCAAGGTTTAAATTAATCTTAAAACCTACTAACAATCAATCATTCAACTACCTATAAACTTTTGCAATTAACATTTTTAAAAGCTTTTTTTAAAAGTAATGTATTGGTTGTAGTCGTAGTACATAGAAAATAATTGAAAAGTTGAGTTAAATCAATTTGTATAATATAATATTTTGTTTTTAGTGAAATTTTGCCTTTAAGTAAAAGAACTCGAAATATATCAGGGAGTAGGCCAATTAGTATAGATCCAGATCCACTTGAACAATTAATTCAGAACCAAGACGAAGTTAGCTATGGACATTTATTGGATTCTACTCAAGAAAAGCATACAACTGATCCTATTTTAATTGCATTGGGCGAAACACCACCGCCTCAAGAATTTTTAAGACATTATTCGAGGTAAGATTATAAAATATGAGAATTACTAAAACTCAAATTAATATTTGACTTTTGATTTATTTTTACAAATAGATTAATGACGTTTGACAAAGTTCCATCCCCTAATATTCCACCGCCTTCTGAAATAGATAGCAATGATTCTCATTCACATTCGCATCAAAATTCAAACTATTCTCCGTACTTATTGGATGACCCTGAGTTTAGAGGTGGGCGGCATCGAACATTATTAACTTTTCCGGGATATATTACATCTGTTATTGATTATTGCAAAGCCTCAGATATGAAAAAAGAGTTGAATGACAAATTTAGAGAGAGGTTTCCACATATTCAACTGACGCTAAGTAAATTAAGGAGGTACTGATATTATTATAGCTTTATAGATTATATATATTTCAATAATTTTGGATTCAATTTTACTACCTTTTTTTTAGTTTGAAACGTGATATGAGAAAAGTTAAGAGTGAATGCAACATTGATTTGTTAACAATTGCAAATGCTTATGTGTACTTTGAGAAGATAATATTGGGTACTTATGTGAATAAATATAATAGAAAATTGGCAGCCGGAGCCTGCTTATTATTAGCAGCAAAATTGAATGATATCAAAGGAGATACTTTACATCTGTTAATCGAGGTAATTTACTATTTATTCAGATACTTATCATTTTATAGGTACATAATTGCTTTATTTATTTATTTTTAATTAGAAAATCGAGAGTATATTTCGTGTAAGCCGGCAAGAATTATTAGTATTCGAATTTGCAGTTCTTATTGCATTAGGATTTTCACTACATTCGCCAACAGCTGAAATATATCCGCACTATCAAAGGCTGTTATATGAATCTTGATATCCATCAACTTTTAATTTATCATCCTCTTTTATATCAAAACAATTTTTGCCAATTTATAATTTATTACATATTTCTGGTCATAATAAACTATGAAAGAAATAGCATCATCAAAATATTCTATTTCTACTCAAATCTATGCAAAGTTGTTATAAAATATAACCAATTTCAGTAGTATTTATTATTCGTAGTATACACTTTTACACCCTTATGTAAGGTACTAGTATATGTAATACTAATTAGGTGTTAATATAGTAATCTATTTTTAATAATCATGAAAAGTCTTAAAAAAGGACTGTGGAATAAATTATTATAAAGTCCTTTAAAATAAGGTTTCTATATTTTTAAAAAATGAGTCATAATATTACAATACCCAGAAACTAAAAATATGGTATAAATGTGGACAAATGTTTATGGTATCATACTCAGAATATGGTCTCAACTATTTCAAATATTAATACGCCTTGCCTTATTATAATAGGAAAGTTTTAATTTGCGTGTTCTTAATTCAGCCTAGTCTACAATTGTCAAAATAGTTTTCTTATCGGTCATTCCCTTGTCATTCAAAATTGTCAATTTATGGGATTTATTTATGAAATGATAATATATACCTAGACAAATTCTTAAATGAAATGACATACAGTGTGTATTTTAAAATATATTTTTGTTCATAAAATACAAGTACCTATACACAAATAGAGTTTATTTAAAAAAACATAATTCAAAGTAATTTACTTTAAGTAAAGTGTATTTATTCTATTTTTTATAAATATCTATTGGAAAATATTTTCAGAATATTTTCTCCTGACTAAATATCTAAGTTTGTAAGCTAGACAGTCAAGGTTAGCTATATTAGCTATATTTTATAAAAAGAAATCATAAAGTGTACTTATCTACAATACAAGTAGCTGGGATAATTAGCAGAGTATCAGTATAAAGCTTGATTATGTAGGTAAATGTTTATAAAAAATTAATGATTTGAAATCTAATTTAAAATACCTTAATAATTCTAATCTTAATCCTAATTAAGGTACTATCTGGTAACCTACCTTGCCTTTACTTTTTAGATTTACTTAGGTACCTATTTTAATAATTATTGTATTTTACAATTTAAAATAAATGGAACATATTTTCTGTTCAATCAAATCAATTTGTACATTCGTTATTAAATTATCTTTTTACTTATTACATTACATTACCATTGCATTGCCTAATATTAATAATGAGAATGAGTGTCCTATAATCTACGTTGGCACCTTTTACAGGTATATGAAAAGGTAGATTTGCTTGCAACTTTGCAAAAAAAAGTATGTAGGCTGTAGGTACTTTGTATTTTGTAATAATATTACAAAGAATTTGACATTACACTTGATTGTTAACCTTTAAAAATATTCTCACATGTCTCATTTTTTGCCGTGCACTATTTCCTTAACTTTTCCTAGTAGGCTACGTGTATGCAAATAATAACAGTCTTCAAATTCCCATGATTATCGTAATAGAGGTATTTTATTTCATCTATAGTATCAGACCTCAGAGCTAAATGAATTTTAAATATCAATACTCTTATCTTAGGGTACAATTAGATTCAATTCAATAAGAATTTATGTACCTAGTTGATATTTAAAATATTACGACGTATATGCTAAAACTTTTAAAAAGATTTTAGAGAAATAGAAATTAGAAAGCATTATTTTCTATGCTATGGCTATAACATAACTATTGTACTACTTCAACTTCAACTTGGGTAGCCTTGTCTCATTTAAGCTGTTCACATATTTCATATGCCTACTTAAATAAGGTAAATTAGGTATCTTTGTGGTTCATATTTCATTTTCATAAAGGCGCATTTAGTACTATCAGTAGGTAGTGGCTAGGTACAGAACAGAGTACAGGTACAAATACATATTATGTAGGGTAAGATTTAAGATACTGCTGAGCTAATATTCAAGATTCAAGATTACAAAGATCTCAAATTCAAATTCAAACCTCAACATTCCTCTCTTTCAAGTTTAAGCAATTCATTTTCTTTCTTTAAAAGTAGGTAGATTATAAATGAACAAATTAAATCTTTAATTCTCTACGGCCATTTTACGATTATGTAATATACTCTTGTAGTATGTAGGTATAATTATTTTAAACAAGGACTTGAGACTTTATTTACGTTAGATTTGCATATTAAAAATGCAAAATACAAACCATCTAAAGCTCTTTTACTATTATTATTACTTTAGGATATATAAGTATGTACCTATATGTACACAGTAAGTAAGTAAAGTACAGTAATAGTACGAATTACGAATTGAGTAAGTATAATATGAATGTTGTTAGTAATACAGTATAACTAGTATCTAGTTAACCAAATAAAATATTAAAGTGCATGTCTTTTTGCTTACTACTTTCTATTAATTTTTAGCTTTTGGGGCATTTTAGCATTTTCAATTTGCAACTTACACTACATTTACTCTTACTAACTACAATAGGTAGTATAATATTCGTGTGCCACTGACTTTACTTTGTACTTGTACATACCTACTTATGTAGGTAGGTACTTGCGTGTAGATTTAATACATATTATTCTTTCATGACAAGAAAATTTTTCCTTTCGATTTCTGTCATAGTCATAGTCAAAAATCTGGTCAAATTGACCATAGGAGTATTCTAGTATTCTGTACAAGAACAATTTGAATTTTGTTTTCCAGTGTTATTTTTTTAAATCAGCATTTTAGTCCTCTTTCTTTAAGATACATACCTACCATTCAGTTTGTGATTGTAAAATACACCTACAAGAAGTGTTTGTGTTTACAGCTAAAATTGCGTAATCTCGAAAAAATCTCAAGATTTTTTGTTACGTATGTTGATATTTTTATTAGTAGTGGTACCTAAAATTAATTGGATTTCTTGAAAATATTCAAGATCAACCTGAGATAAAGTACATACTTATTATGTAAGTAGTAACAATAATTTATTTTATTCGATTCGATATTTGTTTTGCATGTATTTTAGTAGTTTCTATATGTTTAATATGTACTAATACATATTACTATACCCTACATTACATAAACTAATATGCAGTAGATTAGATATGAGTTTGCATATGAGTTGGCACAATATCTACCTGCAAATCTAGATCATGCATTTAATAGGAATAGGAAGATAGAAGAGACAGATTAGAAATTTCCACTGGCTTCTGGGGTTTTGCGACCTTTTAAAAATGAAAGGTGTATGGTCAAGGATCTTTTTATTTAATTTCACAGAATTACTTATTAACTTATTACTTATTGCCATTTTAGTCATCAGACAGACTAATATTTTATAACGATATACCTAATAGTAAATTATATTTACTATTTGTGATAGCAAAACAACGCCTTCTGTTCTTATAACTATACCTATTACCGTTACCTATATAGATATGATAATAATTTAAGCTCAATTCTCATTCTCAATTCATTCAATTCAATATCGTCTCGTTTTCGTTTTCGTTTTACTCCTTTTGATTCTGTTATTTTATGCAGTTGCTTTGTTTTTGTTGTACTATTACAATACCAGTTCTATACCAGTTATTGTAATACTTATCCTAAGAATTGATTTCATAAAAAGCGAAAAAAAAACTAAATTACAATTATCTAGTACCTATCAGTCTAGATAATATATTGAATTAGATAGGAAAATCTACTTTATTGCAAATACAGATCTAAAAATAAAAATACTTTTATTTTTATTTTTATTTTTATTTTTATTGTTTCGATATAACAGTAATTTCGAGATATTCGTGGGTTTATGTAGTGTATCATAATCATAATCAAAAGGGTTAAAAAGTGAAATCAATAGGTTTTTGTGTTAAAATAAAAAGTATTTGGTAGGTACTAGTACTTTAGTTGGTAATAGTATGTCCTAAGTACTAATAATCACAATCATTAATCACTACCTAGTATTAGTAGGATATTTATCTCTAGTGACTGTTTACTGTTTTTTCTTATATTTTTGGAATTACACACGCAACACCTGCCTCACCATAATTTTATCGGTAATTTCATTACCTTACTTATATTACAATTTAAATATGATGTACCCTACCCTAATGTATAAATAATACTAAAATATACCTACATATACCTACAAAGTACATTAAGTACCCTATATTATAAATTTCTATTTTTGTTTTTACGTTCAAATCAAATGATCATAATATTATCTCAGCTGCTTAGGTGCTATTATTATTAGTTATTGTTAATATTATTTAATTTAAGCTAATTAGACCACTAATTACTATTAGCTAATTAATTAAAGTTTAAAATTCTAAAATAGAAACTTTTTTAATTTTCATCAAAACATACAATCTCCAAAATTCTTGCATTTATTTAGGTATTCAAATGGTCAAAATTACCAAATTATTTAATATTTAGCTAATGGTAAATAGTAAATATATTTAAATACGAAAAAAGTCACTCAAGAACCTATTCATTTTAAAAATAAATAGTACCTACCCTCATCTTATATTAGTGTATCTGTATTTTCACTAATAATAGTTAAGGTATAAACATTTCATTTATTAGACTAGGACTAGACATACTTAAGTAGATGATATGAGTATTGAAAGTTAAAGATGTAGGTAGTAAGACTACATATTAGAAGAATTACAAAGTAGATAGGTACCTAATACCTACTTAATTTTATACACTAGTATCTGTAATATTAGTAGCTGTATAAATAATGTTTAGGTCATTTTTAGAGATAATACTATTTAGTAATAGACAAATAATATAAATATAATAGGTAATACAATCGATTCTATGTCTAATATAGGTAATGGTAAATCTGATATGGTATGATAATTGGTATTGATACTACAGATACCTAGATGATAGAAAGAAAGATCTACGAACTATAGTAAGAAAAGATAGGTAATATTTTGTTTGAGTTCAGTGTCTATAATTGGTTAACTCGTTAGTGTCAATTAAATCTGGTAAATTTATGGTAGAAGAGAAAATGATTTAAAAGGAAATTAAAAGGGTATTAAAATCGATTCTTCCGGTTGATTGAAAACAAAAGTTAATTATACAATCTCGTGCCCTTTTATACTTTGAACCTTGTTTTGTCAGAACTAGACTAACCTACATATACGATCGTATCAGTACAGTGTCCTACTACATACATACCTACATACATATAGATACTATGATACGTAATACATACATATTAAGTAGGTACCTACATATATCAATATCAAGATACTATTATAAAAGTAGGTAAAATCTATTTCAAAAACTATTATACACCCTAATTTTAGAATAGAAATAAAAAAAAAGGATTCTGATTTTCCTTGAACCTCTAAACTTTATATTTATAAGGGAGAATTTTTAGCTCACCTCACATTAGATTTACCTCTTATTACCTGTTTACTACAGATACATGATTATTGTAAATACTTGGAAAACAGCAAATTTATTTGAATATGCTTTCTCCGAATCCAATCCAATTAATTTTAGAGCATATCATAATATAAATAGATTTTTATTTTTTGGATTGGTTTTGTCTGTATGTAAGTATTTTACAAGAATCGAGATTTTCGAGATTCGTGCTTCCGAGATGTAGGATTTCCAAATCTTTTTGCTTTATAATATTAGAATCAATCTTGCTGATTAGGTCAGAGTTCAATAAGAAAGGGCACAGCACAATCTCATTTTCTGTATTACTAATAAACTATACGGAATACTGAATCCCTACCTACTATTAGATAATTTAAAGGTTTTTGAACAAATATCCGTATTTTATTCTTCTGGTTCTGGACAAGTATATCAATTGTAGGTGGATCCTATTCTGGATAAAATAAATATATCTATAGAGCTATATTCCTAGGACTGACTGTATAAATAACATAATTATAATAACTACGTACTGTACTACATAGTACTATATATAGGTACTATGCATATTATGTAAGTAAGTACCCTACCTACAATTTACAATGTAATACATAAGTATGTAGTAGATTTACGTAGTTTATTCGTTTTCGACACGAGAATTGGGGTATATCAATAATTTACATTTTTTGGTTCTGTTCTGGTCCTGCCTATTATTAACGACGAGATAGTTATAAAAATATCCAGTTACTGTCCAATTTCTAACCAAGAAGGTATTACTACTAACTACTAGTAAGGAGGTTGGAAAATTACTTACTTTTGTTTGGATAATTTTGGACTTAAAGGTACTTACCAGGACAGAACATTTTAGACAGACTTCAATTTTTCTATTTAAATACTTTCTATATTAATTGTAAACAAATTATTATAAATAGGACAAATACATACTTATCCCACTTGGGGTCTTTTACGCATAAGTAGTATATACTTTCTCTATAACCTATATATAAGGGCTAAAGTAAATTATTACTTTTAAATAACTAATTGTGAGCACTTTAAAAGTCCTTTATTGAAAAAATAAAGTTGTTTTTTTGGCATATCTAATTGACAATTTTGGCAGAAATAGTTTTCGAATACAAGTCTATCATTTCTTTAGATCTGGAAATGTAAATATATTACATTATTTAAGCATTTTTCTTTATACATACTAGTAATAGTAAAGTAAGTAAGTATAGTATAAGTAAAATTGTTTTTTTTTTCAACTAAATCCTCTATCTCTATCAAAAAACTATCGTAAACTAAAAATAAGAGCTTTTAGTTAGTTTCGAATTCTAATTCTAATTCTATCTATCTATCTTAAAGAGTTCTATTAAATTTTCTTTTCTAATTTTATTTTGTAATTGTTTTAATACAGATGGGTCAAGGCACAATGGACGGGTGTGGAAAGTTTATGAAATACAGCCTTTTCATTGCGAATTTTATTATCCTGGTAAGTTTCTTTAAATTTTTATGCAGATAAATGTGCCCTATCAATACCTTAATCTTGGATTTTCTTTTTAAATCTTTAGTTAGGAGGTGTTGCAGTTATTGCAGTAAGTAATTAAATGTTCTAACACGTGCTAGAAAAAAATTATTTAAAGTACCCTACCTACCTATCTATCAATTTTTTTTAATTTTTACTTTTCTATACTTTCCTCAGGTTGGTGCTATAACTCTGCATAATCAAAATTTATTTAAAGAGCTAATTGGAGATGAATTGTGTAAGTTACAAAATACTTAAAATACGGAGTACAAATTTTATTATACATAACAAAACAACTTATACTTATATGCTTATTCATGACTATGTTGATATGATACTAGCTTCCTTTTTAATACCCAATTTAGATAAAAGTTCTTCAATTGTTCTTATTATTACCGGTTCATTCATCATGTTTTTTTCATTTTTGGGATGTTTCGGAGCTATCAAAGAAATCAAATGTTTGTTACTTACTGTAAGTTTATTATATATCAATTTTTACTAAAAAAAAAAAGCATTATTTATTTATTGCATACCTATACCTTTACCTACTTGCCCTTAATATAATATTTACTATTTTTTCCAGTACTTTGTTCTATTACTGATCTTATTTATTGTGCTTCTCATCGGAGGGGTATTAGGATATGTTTTTAAAGCAAAAACATCAGAGAATATTAAAGATCAGATGCACTCGACGTTGTCGAAATACAAAACGGATAAGGTTATTACGAGTGCCTGGGACAATGTGCAAACTCTAGTAAGAAACCATTATTGATTTCATAAAAAATTATTTCCAAAATAGGGACTAATCCTAAGTTACATAATACAAAGTATACAACTTAAATATTTGTAGTTCCAGTGCTGTGGAATTGAGAAGGGTGATGCTGATTGGAGAAGTGTTGGGATTTCGACTCCACTATCTTGCTGCAAAGACAGAGATGTTTGATTTTCAATTAACTTTTTACAAATAACTAATTTTTTTAAATATCTGTCATTAATCTTTGTAGAATGACACATGTCCCAAAGCAAAATATTACGAGGTTGGATGTTTTACTGCATTTAAAGATGGTGCAAATATTGTTGGTAAGTTTCAAAATTGATTTATGTAGGGTACTAATCCTAATAAGCATTTTATGACTTGAATTTTTCAATGATTTTTTGTAATTTCAGGCGGAGTGGGAATTGCAGTCGCTTGCCTTTTGGTATACCTTTATAATTTTAAATTTAATTTTTCAAAATCATTAATTTATTATTGATTTCAACAGCTTCTTGGATTAATATTCTCTTGTGGAGTATTTATGAGTATTACATAGATAGAAATTCGATAGAACGGAACAGAACATGTCTTCTGCAAACTTTTTTTCGTTTCATTTTTTCGTATTGCAATTATAAATGTATTTATTACTTTTTATTACAAACAAAACGTGTGTATTATTTTAGTATCGTACCTATATATTATTGTACTGATCGATGTCTATTTTATTAGTATGTTAAACACGATTTTTACTTTTTATATTTTATTATTTAAGTACTTATATATTACGAATTAGGTATAAATTTTAAGTCATTTTGATTCCTAATTTTTAATTTAGAGATTTGCCAAAAATACTTTGCATCGTATTTGTATTTTGTGCATTTTTAGCAAAATCCTTGTATTCATATTTTAAATATTTTATACATTTTTATTTAAAATTAAACACTTCCTTCGTCAAACTACTAATATCAGTATTAAGTTAAGGTTAAAGAATTAGGAATTAAGTATAGTTTTAAGTTTTAAAGTCCTCATAAAATCCATATTTTTGGTATTTTATTAGAGATCATTCAAAAAAATCTAAACAAAGCCATTTACCAAGTTATTAGCTGGAAACTGGTATATCCATTTAATTTAGTTCTGAAAATTTTGCATCAATCTACCATGCACCCTATTTACTGTTTACTTGAAAATTGAAAACAAAATCTGGTTTTTTAACAGATGAATGTAGCATTAGACTAGTATTAGATTAAGGTAGCAGACAATTTAGAATTGGAAATGTTACAAAAACAAAATTGAAAACTTTCACCACAAGCCACAATTCACAAAATAAAAATTACAAATTCCTTTATATGCACTTAAACGAGTATTTATATTTTATTTTACGTATGCATAATTCTGCTCTGAAAACCAGACTTTGACCTCAATTTTACACGAAAATCTGTTAAATTGATGCCAAAATATTCTTTTTCAAAGCTGAATATGTAGCGAATGAAAAGTGATTGAATAGATAGAGGTAGACTTAAAATAAGGAATTCTCAGCTTTTTCCTCAAAAAATCTAAATTATTCCTTAATAAGGAATATATTTAACTATATTTAATTTAATACTATATACTTAATAATATATTTAATTTCATGCCATACGTGCCACGTACCTAAGCTATGTAACAATTCAGCTCTGAAAACTTTTTCAGAGGTTTAGTTTTAGATCTCAGTTTCTTAAATTTTTGGCTAAAATATTGATTTTCAAAGCTGAATTAAGCGAAAAATTGATTAGAATTAGAATAGAATTACACTACTAAACTATATACAAAAAAGAATCTTCAATGATCAGCTTCAGCAGCTTTAATCAAAAAATCTAAATTGTTCAAATATGCTTTATTTAACTTACATATGTATAATTCAGCACTGAAAACTTGAGGATTTATACCTCAGATTTCAGATCTTAAATTGTTGAGAAAAATCTTGATTTTCAGAGCAGAATAGTGTAAAAAGAGGTTATATAGTCCTCCAAATCTAAACATTCTGACTTTTTGAATTGCCGCTATGGCACTATATTATATTTGTATAGTCCACCTTGCCCCAAAATCGAAAAGTCAGAATGTTTAGATTTGGACTACTATACCAGGTGCAGGTCCAGCAGAAACAAAAACCAAAACTAAACTAAATTACAAAAAATGGGATCCTCTGCTTTCATCAAAATATCTAAATTGTTCAATTAAGTATACTTTATTTTACATTTTACATACATATTCAGCTATGAAAACTTGAAATTGTTGGCATAATCTTGTTTTTCAGAGCTGAATATGAAAATGAAATGAAACAATTGATTTAGAATTTAGATTTAGATCAGAATTATACAAAAAATGTAATCCTCGGCTTTCAACAAAAAATCTTTCATTTATAAATTTTATCTTACATATACCTATACTAATGTACAATTCATCTCTGAAAATATGAAATCGATGACAAAATCTTGTTTATCAGAGCTGAATAACTTGTAACTTTGTGCTAATTTTGGTCAAATAAATAAAATAAAGATTCATTTTACCCCTCAAAAACTTGAAGAGAGAATGAAAGTTTACCTGTTGACTCTGACTGGCTAGAATTAGATCTATCGAGTTTTGTAGACCATCTGGATATAAAATATTTTTAATTTTATTCTTCTATTTCTTTTCTATTCATTTATTATTCATTTTTGCAAACAAAAGATTCAGCCTTATTTAATTATTTGGTTCTAGTATATTAGGTATATGGTAGTTAAAGTTAAAGTATGAGTTCATAAAGTCAAAATTAATTACCAACAGTATAGCACCACACCTAAACTAGAACCATTGTAGGGAGTGGTTGTTTTTTCATTTATTTTTATTATTTTTTAAGTTCCTTTATTTGATTTAATACTTTTAAGTTTTAATAAGGATCTATCTGATCTGACCAGATCAGAGGTCGACCAGCAGTCATGTCGTTGTTTCAATCGGATGAGATGACCCTGTGTCAACTATTTCTACAGTCTGAGGCTGCATACTCATGTGTCTCGGAGCTCGGCGAACTTGGCCTCGCTCAATTTCGTGATGTAAGTATAAAGTACCCTACCTACTTACATTTTAACTATTTATGATTTATATGACTCATTTCATTCATGTGATTCAATACTTTATCTTATCTATTTGTAGTTAAATCCAGGGGTCAACGCTTTTCAAAGGTTTGTGAATATCAATATGAAGTTATAAATTTGACTTTTTAGATTCTAACTCTAACTAATACATATTTACTGTAGTAAAGGTGCTAATGATAAATATGTAGTTAGTTAGATTCCTCAAGGGATCTACCATCACTAATCACTATGTGTAGACCACTTGAGAAACCCTACCATATATAGGTTATAATAAAGTCTATTCATTTAATTCAGCGCTGAGAAATCCAATTTTGCCCTCACTTTTATACTTACTTATACTTAGGTAGCTTGTTAAAGTGAAGTCGAAATCAGGTTCATTAAAGCTAAATTAAGTGGATTGACTATGACTGATGATTTAATTTGCTTTTTTTTGTCCGTAGGAAATTTGTGAATGAAGTTAGGCGTTGTGATGAGATGGAGAGGAAATTACGATATTTGGAGAAAGAGATTAAAAAAGATGAAATACCGATGACAGGTTTGTTTGTTAATACTTTATTTCTGAATTTTATAATTGCTTAATATTTTTTATTTTACAGATACTGGTGAAAATCCTGATGCTCCACAACCGAGAGAAATGATTGATTTGGAGGTTTGTTTTACTATTTTAGGCAGTTAGCTATTCTTATTATATTTTATGCTTTAAAGTGTCTTTGAAACTTTTCATTGTGTTTTATTGTATTATTTATTATTTTCTATTTATAGGCCACTTTTGAAAAACTTGAAAATGAATCGAGAGAAGTCAATCAAAATTATGAAGCTTTGAAAAGAAATTATTTAGACTTAACCGAAGTAAGTTAATCAATTCACAATTTACTTATTATATAGGTGGTATGGCACCTAATACCTAATAGTGCTTTCTGTAATAATATGTTATTACAAATAATTATTTTTATTTTTAGTTGCGCCACATTTTGAAGAAAACACAGGTTTTCTTCGATGAGGTATGATAAAATAAGAAATTAATAAGAAATAAGACTAATATTTTAATGATATTAGTTTAATAGTATAGCTTAGATTAGAATAGAAGCTTTAGCTTTTTAATTTTGATTTTTAGTATTAGTTTAGTGTTAGTCATTTTTTTAATTATGCTTTTTTGATATAGTATATTAATAAGAGCTTTAAAAATAGTTACCTATATGTTGTAGTAGTAAAATAATTAGTAGTATCTCATGCATATAAGTAATAAGTAGGTACTTACCTTTTAAATTTATAAAAAGTAAAGATACTTTTTGTGTGCCTAATTCACAATTCTAATAACCCGTAACATTTTCGTAACATTGTGTCGTGTATGAATTTTAATGCTTGATTTGTTTGTAATTGTCTCTAATTTTAAATTCTATGAGCTTATTTTATTAACTTTCAATTTCTAAATATTTAAATTCTTTTTGTATTTCAAAAACCTGATTTGAAAAGAATATCTTATTACGTTATAAGTTTATTAAGATTGCAATGAATTTTAAACTTTCAAACTTCTGCATGTGACTGATTGATTGTGTGATCCTTTTAATGAGTTAATAAGTCTTTATAATTTAAATGCATGTTCTTATGTACCATAATTTCCCAATCTGATTTAATTCTAATTCTAAATATCCCTACCCTAATGTTATTTAAAATATCTCTTATTTTTCACCAGCATGGTTTCATGCATGTAAATATGTACCTATATAAAATGCAAGCAAATTAAATGTGCGTTGAGGTTAAAGATTACATTAATAATTAAGAGATGAATAAAAACAAAACCCTATAGGCAGATTTTGCGCTGTCACAGATGGGTACTGAACCTCGTACAGAAGAAACAGTCAGTTTACTAGTAAACGAAGAAACAAGGGGTGCACAATCAGCAAGACTTGGGTAAATATATTAAAATCTCTCTAAACTTTAAACTACTTTTTCTGGTATTATTTATAAATGTTTTGAAACAGAAAAAATTCAGAATTTTTCAAAAATAATTGTAATTGTACTAGAGGCTCAAGATATTAAATGAATTTTATCAAATATCAAGTCTGATTTGTAAAATGTAAGTGTATATCTGGATTTTGAATTTTGAGCTGTTTTACCTTTAAAATGACTTTTTGGGGAACGATTTTATGAATTTTGTCTGTTTCATGATCTTTATTCGGAAACCTTTTCCTATACTTTTACTCGTCAATTTATCTATAATAATTGTCCTAAAAACTTATCTTCTATGAATATGAATTGAATATACATGAATATTATATAATACCTACTTACCTATTCATGGTTTACTATTACATATATATCTAAGTCTTTTAAATTGGTGATGGTTCATTAAAAGTAGTCGATTCTATTGGTTCTTATGTTCTTGCATACTTTGAAACAAAATTTTATACTACTTTGTCAATGTTTTAAAAAAAAGGTTATATTTAGAAAGGGATTAGGGAATTATAGTTTAATAATGTTATAATAATAACTAACAGACTATTATTATTTTGTGTCATTGTCCATGTTAAATTGTTAAATGATGCTTTCATTTAAAAACATATAGTACCTAGTAAGTTACATATAGAATTTTTTTAGTTTTATTAAATTAAAAAGCTAGTTTTCAAGTTTTTGAGTAGTTTAGCAGGTATTTACGTTAATCAATTTTTAAGATGATGATTATAACATGAGGAATTTCATAAAATATTATATTTGAAATTATGAAAATACAATAATATTAGCGAGAACAAGGTGATGAGTCTGCTACTAGAACATTATTAAGCGAAGAACCATTTTCTGGCCGTATCACTGCTGGTGGTGCACCAGCACAACTTGGGTATTATTTTCTTCGATCCTTTCTATATTTTTTTTTATAAAACTACAATTATCCCCATTATTTTTTTTAGAATATATGAGAATTCTTTAAAAAGCAAAACTAACAATACTTTCGAAATACTTAGATTTGTAGCTGGTGTGATAAGTCGTGAAAGACTTCCTGCTTTTGAAAGACTTTTGTGGAGAGCCTGCCGTGGCAATGTTTTTTTGAGACAAGCTGATATTGATAGTCCACTTGAAGACCCAGCATCCGTAAGCAATAGTATTTATCTTAAAATGGTCATACCTAATTATTTAATTATATTTTATAGGGTGATCAAGTTTTCAAAACGGTTTTCATCATTTTCTTTCAAGGAGAACAGGTACAGTTCTCTCAAATCTCACTGCATCTACGAATTTTATCACGTAATAAATAAGTAATGATTTATATTTTCAGCTAAAAACAAGAGTCAAAAAGATTTGTGAAGGATTTCGTGCTACTTTGTATCCATGCCCAGAAACACCATCTGAACGAAGGTACCTTATTATCTAGATTATAATACTTACATAATGCGAGAATACTGATTTTAATTTTTAAATAACTTGTGATATTTCAGAGAAATGAGTATTGGAGTAATGACACGTATTGAGGATTTAAATACGGTTTTAAATCAAACTCAAGATCATCGACATCGTGTTCTTGTAGCTGCGGCTAAATCGATAAAAACATGGTTCATTAAAGTCCGGAAAATTAAGGCTATTTATCATACATTGAATTTCTTTAATTTGGATGTAACTCAAAAATGCTTAATTGCTGAATGTTGGATTCCAGTACTAGACATTGATAAAATTAGTAAGTTTGACCTTTTACTTACCAACTAACATCCTAAATAAAGTTTAATTTAAGTGGAATAAAATATAGTTATTTGATTTATATTAATTTTTTTCAGATCAAGCACTTCGGCGTGGAACTGAAAGATCTGGTTCCTCTGTTCAGTGTATTTTGAATCGAATGGACACAAAAGAGGATCCACCAACATTTAATCGTGTAAATAAATTTACACGTGGATTTCAAAACTTGATTGATGCTTATGGAATCGCTTCATATCGTGAAGTCAATCCAGCGCCATATACAATTATCACTTTTCCATTCTTATTTGCTGTTATGTTTGGTAATTTACATTTTGTATTACATATTTATATTTTTAATCGTTACATACTTAAATCATTATGCAACCAATTAGTAGGCTCAAGCAAAAGTAAAAAGTCTAGTATAACTGAGGTTTAATTTTAATTTTAATAGGGGATGCTGGACATGCTTGCATTATGTTAGCATTTGGAGCTTGGATGGTCATTTTCGAAAAATCTTTATCCGCAAAAAAGAGTACAAATGAGGTATGTATAACAAAAGCAAAAAATTTAAATAATAAAATAATTAAACTTCAGCTAAAAATTTTATTTTTAAAATACTCGAAGATTAGTACTACCTATTTATTGATTGTCGTTATTTTAGATTTGGAACATATTTTTTGGTGGCCGATATATCATTCTCCTGATGGGATTATTTTCATTTTATACTGGAATTGTGTATAATGACGTTTTCTCCAAGAGTTTAAATATTTTTGGGTCTTACTGGGTTGTAAATGGATCTCATTTTACAAAAGAGACTATTGAAGCTTCAAAAGAAATATTTCTTGATCCTATCACTTGTTATTATGATAAACCTTATCCTATTGGAATTGATCCTGTTTGGCAGGTTAGTTATACAAATTATCATTATAATACCTATAGTATGTTAGAATTATTAACCGAATTTTTATTTTTATTCATACTAGGTTGCTGACAACAAGATTGCATTTTTAAATGCCTACAAAATGAAAATTTCAATCATTCTTGGAGTCTGTCAAATGCTTTTCGGTGTACTACTTTCACTTTGGAATCATGTATACTTTAGAAGATTGATCAACATCTTTTGTGAATTTATCCCGCAACTTATTTTCATGATTTTCCTTTTTTGCTACCTTTGCATCCTTGTCTTTCGTAAGTAATAACTTGTATTAATATTAATGTAAAATATTACTATATAGGTACCTAATAATAATAATAACCTTTTTAACACATTTTAAATCTTTAGACAAATGGGTGTGGTATTATCCTAAAGGAGGTACTATATATTTACTATAATAATTATTTCTAAGAGTAAGCGTAAGTACATTATACATGACATTGTAATGTAATTAATTTAACAGATTCTGTCGATGCTGGACCTCAATGTGCTCCAAGTATCCTCATCACATTTATCAACATGGTTCTTTTCAAAGGGGCTGATAAAGCTCATGGCACTTGCAGTCCTTATATGTTTGAAGGTCAAGAAATTCTTCAAAAGCTTCTTGTAATCTGTGCTTTCCTCTGTGTACCATGGATGCTTTTAATTAAGCCATTTATTCTCAAATCACAATATAAGAAGGCACAAGAAAAAGTCAATCATCAAGCTCATACATTTGATCCAGAAGAATTAGAATCCGGTGGTGAAAATCATCTCAACATAACTCAACCTGAGAGCCACGGTGGAGGTCATGGTGAACATGGTGAGGAATTTGAATTCTCTGAGATTATCATTCATCAAGGAATCCATACAATTGAATATGTTCTCGGATCGGTTTCTCATACTGCAAGTTACTTGAGGTATCATTTTGTGTTCTTTGTTTGTTTTTATAAAATTCATTTTAATATTTTTTTTAGGTTATGGGCTTTGTCATTGGCACATGCACGTAAGTAAAAATTTACTTATCTTTAGTTTAAAATTATAAAAATGTAAATAATATTAATATTATCTTACAAAAATTTTAGAATTGTCTGAAGTACTCTGGTCAATGGTTATGCGAATTGGACTTGCACAAGAGAGTTTTCTCGGGGTTCTTATCTTGTTTCCCATTTTTGCTGCTTGGGCTGTGTTAACTGTCAGCATCCTAGTTCTTATGGAAGGACTTTCAGCTTTTTTGCACACACTTCGTTTGCATTGGTAAGAAATATTTTTATATTGTCATATACCTATACTGTTAATATTAACTCATTTTAAATTAAACATTCCAGGGTTGAATTTCAGTCAAAATTTTATCAAGGACAAGGTTATCTTTTTACGCCTTTTGCATTCAAAGAAATCCTCGATGCGGCTGATGAAGATTAGGCAACTAATTTTCAATACTTTAATTTTTTTCCATTTAAAGAACATTCCTTTTCATTACATTACCAAATCCATATATTAATTATTGGTAATTTAAAGTTATAATTTGTAGTATGTAGTTTATCATTAACTTAAAAAGTAGTAGTGAATGTAGTGTAGTGCTTCAAATTTACTTATTAAAGAGTTGTTGTTAACTAGTTAGTCATTCTAAAAATGAATTTCAGAAATCTATCATATTTATCTTTTAAAAACTAAAACAATCCTAAAACTATCTATACGCTTAATGTATACCTATATATTCCTATATGTAAAGTAAATCTTATATTGAATATAAGTAACATTTGTCTATTGGCTCGTTAAAATTTTAAGACTATTATACTACATAAAAACTATATCAAATCAAAATTTATAAACAAGATTGATCAAAACCTGCCTGATTTTGATTTAGGAAATTATACTTAGGTATATTACATCACCTACATTACATTACATTAATTATGAATAAAGGAATTATAAAGCATACCAAAAAAACTAATGTGAAAAAATTTATTATCTTAAATTAAATTGATGCGATCATACATTTTAGTAAGGTTTTTAAATTCAAACATTAAAAGTAGGTATATTTAAGACAAAATAATTAAACATTTACGATTAGTATAATCTATAATAATAAAAGTAAATCTACCTACCTATATATAAGTAAGTAAATAAATCCAAAAAAAGGTTAATTATTGTTCAAAATCATAAAAAGTATAATATGTACTAGGATTAGGATGCTGCTAAATGCTAAGTAAATCTAAATAACTAGATATAAAATTTTCTAAATAAAAATATTTTAGTTGTACAAATTGAATATTGTAATTGTTATCGTTTGGGTTTAGCTGGAAATGGCTTCTAAAATGATTATTTAGGTTATGGATGTAGAAAAAAAGCTAAAAACTTTTTTAAGTTAGAGATAGATGATTATGAATAAAAAGTTAAAACATTTGATTGATTTCCTCGAATTAGTAAGAAACATGGCATGTCTCTTGTTAAGCATTCGAGCCAAGCCATATACAGACCTAGGAAAAAAATTTAAAATAAAAATCTTCTAGCAAAGCAAACAAAATATGAATAATTTTTACAGAATAAAATAATAATCAATTTACTTTTTAAAAAAAATTACAGATAGTTAATAGTAAATATAACTGACCTGCACTAACTCCACCCTAAGAATAGGAAAAAAATTTTTGTTAAAATTAAAAATGTTCAAAATTTTTTTCAAAATTTTACCTTTCTTGGGATTGGAAGTGTCATTACAATCCTGGAATAAAATTAAAAAAGTAGGTATAAAATAAAAAATTCATGATATCAGATAATAGATAGAATTCATCCAACTTTTCCAAATTTGGCATTAGTATCTGAGAAATTTTTGCAATATATCTGTAATATAAGTATCTAGGACCTACAATATTTTGGGAGTCAATGGTTAAGGGTTGTAAAAATACTTCTGAAACAAAGCTAAAATACTGGAGTGATGGGTTTTGTTTTGAGTTTGAGACTCCAGGCTGTATCAAGAATTTTTAGGCTAAAATGTTTTCTTACATTGTAGCTACTCTAGAATGATCCAGTAAAAGTTCCCGAAGCCGAAGATGTCGATTCGTTTTTTCTCGCATTGCCTTCAATTCAGCATTATCGATAACCATATCTGGAAAAAATTAAATGAAATTAAATTACTACATCATCTATACCTACATGAGATCTTGAAAAAATTATTTTACCTCCGTCTAAATTATCCTCGTTGTTTTTGCGGTATTCCTTTATAAGACCATCGAAAAATTCCCAGGATTTGTCACTAGCCTTCTTGGTCACATCAGTGATTACAATTAAATCAGTATAGGCAATTCGGAATTTGGACAAAAGGCTCGCCAAGCTGTTATTTTATCGATTATATAGTTCAAATATTAAAGTAAAGTAGTCAAGTATTATAAATTTACCCAGCTTGTTCAACCTAAAAATGAAATAATTTTGTAAATTTTTTTTGTTCTAATTTTTTTCATAAGCTTACTTCCAAGTCATGTTCCTTATTTGCTATGCAAAAGACCCTTAATTTGCATCCAGCAAATTTATTTCGTGTCGAAATAATGTATGGGACAAGCATTGTAAGACCACCTAAAAAATTTCACTTTTTTATATTAGAGATTACAATAAAATTAAAGATGCCTACCATCATCGTATAACCACCAGATATCTATGGTTGATTTCCTCTGTTTAACTCTGAACTGCAAGAGATTGTTGAGGACAGCTTTAGGTAAAGGAGCTCCACCGTGTCCCCTTCAAGAAAATACAAGAATTATTGCATAAGAGTTAATTAATACTCTTACTCGTACTATCTATAGTCTAGTACTAGTATAATTGTAAATATCTGTTTGTACATTATGCAAGTATCTACGAGTATAATATGTATTTTAGTACTTGAGATTAGCTTCCATGTCTTTTTCCTTTTTGCTCTGTTTTTTCCCACCCTTCGCTTCAACATCCGGTTCAAATGACAAATTGTTTATGCCAGGTGAAGTTGGAGAATCCGAATCAAAACCTACTGTAAATATATATTATGCAGAATTAGCAAAAAAGTATATTTTTATGATTTTTAGTTAGTAGTACATTGTGAGTCAAATCTCGTTAGAGTCTCGACAATTTCCTCAGAATCCTCATCGATTATATTCGAATAGTCCAAACCCTCACGAAGTCGAACGAGTGCAACACTCATATGGTTATCCAATGCATCACTAAAATAAGAAAAAAACATTTTTCAATCATTTCAGATTTCAAACTCATAGAATTTGTGGGTATTATTTATAAGTATAAGATAGTATCTTAAGGGTATTACATGATAACTCTGAAATAAGCTTTTAGATCTTCAGAATCGCAACTCATCCAATCTGATTTGAATCCAGCTAAAACCATATTTGGTCGCATTTTCCCAATTCCTAAAATTTGCAAATATTTAGAAATTTTGGTCAATTTATACCTATACACTATACACTATAATATTAAGTTATACCTGAAGCTTGCATAAGACACCTTGCGCCTTCTTCAAAATCTATTAGATTTGGATAGAATCTCATGAATTATAATATTTCCGGTTTATGTCAACTGAACTTACCGACATCATCGACAAGAATGTAAAAAGCTTTGACATTTTTGCTACCAAGGGTCGAGTAAGCTTTTCCAATCAGATAATCGCGAACTTTGTAAGGTTGCCTTTCCTATAATTAAATTCTCAATTCAGCCTCTATTTAATAAGTTTTTTTATTTTTGATTGTAATTACCTGTATTATATGCCCGCAAATCATCATTGACACATTTTTCGTTATAAGATTAGTAAAGTCTATTAATGTTGGTCTGGACGAAGGTCGACCCGACAAAACCAAAATCTGTGGTCTGTAATTCTTGACATGATCGGGGACATTGTTAAGTGACTGGACACCTTTCAGTGCTTGATTGAAATTCATAGCTTGTCCACTAGAACCCCAGTTGACATCCGGTTTTATATATACCAGAGTGAAGAATAGACATGCCAAGATTCCTATTGTTATTATAGCAGTAACCCAAGACATCAAGAACCTTTTTAAAAAATTGTAAAAATTATCATTTTATCCTATACATACTCGTAGTATCAGATCATCAGATCAGAAGTGAATTTTTTATAAAATAAGTATCTTATATTCTTGCTGGTCTATCAATTTAATTCAAATCTGAATTTTTACTTAAATATCAGTACATAATTTGAAACTTTGAAGTTGAAATCAATTTTCCCAGTGCTGAATTAAACGAATAGACCAGAAAGTAGCAATAAAGTATGGAATTTACATGATTGCGATACAAAGAACGAATCCAATAAAACTCGAGTATTTACTGTAGTATCTAAAAGTCGGTCTCCAACCTTTTTCAAAAGTTTTATATCAAAAAATTGTTCAAATAGTTCAAAATTAGTGCTAGCTAATTTACCCAATGGTTTAATTAGAGCCGCATGAAATGTGCAAAAGTTGACTAGAGCTATTTATAGAAAAAATTAATTAAAACCCATAATTATCTCAAAATAACTTAAGAGATTACCATAAGCAGACATGTAGAAATTTGAAATCAAAGGCTATAAAGTGTTAAAAAGTTCATTGAAATATATTTTTCTAAAAATATACTAGACAAGTAGTAATACTTACAGCAATTGCATTCAGTTCAGCTAAAAATGACCAAAATGTTAAAAAAAAATTCGAATAGGTATTTTTAAGTCTTATGTACCAATCAAAATGAAGGCAAGTGCGATTACAAATGCGACAGCGTACGCAAAAAATGGGTCGTTATTTTTTCTGAATCCTATTTAACAAATTTTATACAAAGTAGATACATAGGTACTTAATATTTACATATTCAGTTATACATATATTGTATGTAATTTTACCTTTTGCAAAAATTCCAATATATGGATAAAGATTATCTTTGCACAAAGCCTGGAAAATCTGCAAAAAAATCGGAAATTATTTCTTATAGATACAGACTCGGTTTGCTTTATAAATTTACTTTTGGTGCTGATACAAGACAAGCTAGAGCTGAACTTAAGCTAAAATTACAAAGATATTCTCATTAATTTTATGAATTTTTAAAATTTTTGTAAAATTCGTGAAATTTAGGTCTTACGTTGCTGCAAAGCATCTAGAAAGAAAATTCAAAATATTCAAGATTACATAATAAGATTCTAAATTTTTTTTCAGAAAACTTACCCTGCATAAATTATAGGTCCAAAAATAGACATAAGTTCCATAATCTACAAAATTGAGGATGTTGTAAAGTCATATTTATCACTTTAAATGATATAATTAGATAAGTACTTGAAAACTATTGTGCATTCCCCATGTACAGTTTGATGGACCGCCAACTGCTTTATTACAATTTGCAAAGCCCCAATCCTTCACCAAGATCTCCGTTTCATTATAATCGATCGTACCATTCACTATAAAAACCAGGTTTAATAAGCTATTGAAATAAGTCATACATATTTGCGAATTTTTAGTAGAATTTACTCAAAATAGGCCCTGTGGCGTCTTTAAGGCAGCTGGCTCCAGCCAATAGTGCAAAAACGACGTAGGAAAAAGTTGTAGAAAAAATGGCAAGAAGTGTACCCCTTGGAATGGAAAATGATGGATCCTGAAAAAATTATTAAGTTTATGAAAAAATAATTAAGGAAAAAACATTTACTACATAAATACTTACTAAATTACTATATTACTGTATATTTACAGATTTGATTTACTAATAGTAAATTACTATAGATTAGCTACATACTTCCATATTTGTACTTTATTTTTTGAAAATAGGCCCTTGACCAACTTGAAGTGATGTTTCAGAATCGGGCTGTAAATAATTAGATTGTTTTTTCTGAAAAACTCAAATTTAAACCTAAGTATTCTGTTCTGCTGAATGAGTTTTTAGACCAAAAATTTCAAGTTTCCAAATCATAATGTAGGGTGCTTACATACTTAGGTATATACAAAAACATACAGTATAGAAGGCTCAACTTGACGTAATGGTTCTTATCGTTAGCGTAAAATCAGTATTTTAGTACCCTAACTATAATAAGTAGTTTAGTAAAATTTCAAATAATGTATGTACTTTTAAATCTCCACTGATATTTGCTCCAGCAGTGATACCTGAAAATATTCAAAGTTTTGATTCAAAATTTGAAATTGAATATCACTTTGCTATTGCTTTACCAGTTGCAGCTGGGAAAAAGATTGCAAAAATTGTAAAAAATCCATGTTTTTTGCCATCTTCATCCTAAGAAACGATAGAATGAATGATTATTAGCTTTTATAGTCTTGATTATGTATAGCTAGGTAATTACTCGAAAATTTGGAACAAAATTTTCCGCAAATACAGTCGCTAAAATAAAAAAATTATAGATTATTTTTGCATTTTTTTGTCATTTAGAGTTTCAGATACCATTAAATCCGACAAAACTTCTGGAAATCTCATCATCATCTAACGGTCCCACAAAAGCTCCAATTAAAAAATCCGCAATGGCAATCAGCAGAATAATTAAAAGAACAACTTGGGCTTTACTCTCCCATTCAGTTCCTATATTAGCCAAAAATTGATCACATTTCAAAAGATTTAAAATTCAAGGAATTTTACCTATAATAATAACTGATTGCATAACAATCAAAGCGATAACTCCAGTTATCCTTATGTCGTTTTGAGCATTGTCAATAATTTTTACCTGAAAAATAACACTCATATAGATAACAGGATTTTTTTTGTGAATTTAAAAGTATAATTTTTGTTTATAGCCAAAAAACATACTTGCAAAAATTTCAGTAAATCGTTCAGCGATTCAGAAAAGCCCACCGTGTGCATCTGTACAATACATATATAACATTTTTTAAAATTATTTCATAAACCATGATTGAATTTTTGAGACTTACAGCCACAGCAGTTGCATTTGCAAATGCAAAAATTGCTAATTTTTAATTCAAAAAATTAGTAATACAATACTATCGAGATGATCTTTGTTCTAATAAAGTTTATATACCTCCAACAGCACCACCGAACTCAGGACCTAGTGCTCTTGAAATCATGTAGTATATACCACCACCCTTAAATTTGCAAATAAAATGATCATTTTAGACTTAATTCTGAATCTAAATCTAAGATAGTGTATATTATCTATAAGGTAATAAAATCAAATTTCATACTTTGATTTGCCCATTTGTGCTGATGGCTAAAAAAAATTCCAATAAAAAGTTAGACACTGTTTTCATAATGTATAGGTATATGAGTAAGGTAATGACTTTTAGGTTAAAAGTCGAACTACTTAAATGTCAATTAGTTTAAAAGATAACAAGTTCAAAAATTGTTTATGAAAAAAACGTACCAGACATGCTGAGAGCGGTTAGAGTTGTAACAGTTGCCGAGAGCATAATAATTACAATTGCTAAACCTATACCAGCTTGAGCCACAACCCACGATAAACGGAGAAATAACTGTCACCATTTAGAAAAATTAAAATTTGATTGAAAAATTTAGAATTAAAAAATTATACCATAACACCCCAAATGTTTAAAAGACATCGTACAAGCACACCTGAAATATAATGAATTAAATGAAATTATATTAGATAATAGAAAAAAAATTTGATCATAATTAAGTCATAATATAAACAAGGCTTACCTTCGATCCAACCGAATTTGACAGCTCCACTAACTTGCTCTTCACGAATTTCAGATTTCTGCAAAAAAGTATTAATCTTTAATCTCGAGAATTTATTTGTAAATACAGTATAAATTAGCTTATTAGAATACTAACCTTATTATAAGCTATTTCACTTCTTAACTCATCGATTGTCGGCCGACCTAAGAATTCAAAGTTAAAATGATAATTTTAGCCCCTAAAATTTATTTTAATTAGCTTATTGCTAAATTAGAGTTCTAATTTGAATAGGAATTTTGCCCATTTTTAAGTAAAACTCGCACTTAAAAATCAGAATTAAAGCCAAATAGTAAGATATTTGACTATCAAAATGAAAAACCTTCCATAGAGCAAAATGTCTCAGAATTTCTAGACAAAAAGGATATCAAAATGGTAGGTATTTTACTTACTAGTAGGGTACAATACTAAAAAATTAGAAAAATTAGCATCATTGCGTAACTGGTAAAGTAGGTTCAATAAAACTCTATATACATATTAGGTGATCCTTTATAAGTACCTATAAAGGATTACTAATGGTTAATCTCTCTATATAGAGAACGAATAAAAGTCTCTCTTTAGGTCCTTTAAGTATACATGCTTTAAGTACCCTACTGTTAAAATTTGACAGATATAGGAGCTTCACTGCAGTAGTTCTTGTAGTAAGGTATAATTACAATTGGGAAAGCTAATAGAAATATTTCAGTTTAAAAATTGAAAAGCCAGATCTATATAATCAGATACAGATAGGGATAGGTACCCTACACATCTTTCTTTTATTCTCATTACAGACTAGCCGATATGTAAATCAGATATCCTTTACAGATCAATCAGATGTTTCAAAAAATAAGTCTTGCTATACTTTTCTATCGGTATTTTTAGAAATGTAAATGATATAAATTTTTACTAGGCACTTTACCTGGTCCAGCAATCGACTCTAAATTTTTATAATGATCCAATTTGGGCAAAGCTTCTCTTGTATAATAAGCGAAATTTTTCCCATAAACGGTCGGATTCTCATTCTCATAATCATATTCTTTTGGTAGAGAAACACTCTTTTTTCGTCCTCCACCAAGTCCAGGTGCCAGCGAGGATCTCCTATGTTGCTGGAGATAATGCTGTGGTGGTGGGTTATCCTCAGGAATTGTCTCAAATCCCAGATTATTATTAGATTTGTCAACTTTATCGTTTGCAGGTTGGTGATGATTTTGCAAATTATTTGTAAGTGTGGTCGAATTGATTCTATTAACCCGAAATCTCGAGTCTGTATCTTCACCTGCCCCAAAGTTGGTTACTTCACTGGTCAAATTATTCATGGCCAAATGCTCCATGGCAGCTGTCCGGATATTTGTACCTCGAATCCCGTTCGAATCTCCAGTAGGTTGAGGGCTAGGGAAGTCAAAACTACCCTTGGTATTATTGAAAAGCGGAATTTTGAGAAATTTTCAAAAACTTCAAAAATAATAAACGGACTTCTGTATTTTGGTTTTTTTTTCTATATTTTGAGTACTTCTACAATGTCTTATGGATCTTATGGCAGAACTGATACTTTTTTTATGAGGAATGAGAATGAAAGTTCTTCAAAACATCTAAATTGACACAGAATAAGAATACTTAATTATATCATAATTTCAAATTTTAAGTATCTAAAATATTTAGTTATTTACATAATACTCGTACATTTGTAAACAAATCTCGTTCAAGACTACTTTTTTTTACCCTAATCTCTATACTTAAGGTTACTACATAATAACTACTAACTACCATATAAATGTTAAATCTTTAAAGGTTTTTCTTTTGTTTGGTACTTTTTTGTCGGGTAAATTAGCGGATATATCACACAGAAAATTAGCAATTATCAATACCTGAATACTCGGATGAATTTGAATTAAAATTGAATTAAATCACAAAGAGAAAACAAATTAAGATCTCAGAAATTCTTTTGTTTTTTGGACGAGTTGACAGTTTTTTTGTCCCAAGTTATTGAGGCAAGAAGAGAATTGAGACTAGAGGGAAATCTCAGGTGAGGTATGGGGTAATGTCAGTATTAGTATATTTATGTAGATTGGGTCTCTGATTATGATTATGATCTCGATTATATGATTACGATTATGTGAGATTTAATTTTAATGCTTTTTAGGTACCAGTCAGTAGTATTAATAGTAGGTAAGTATATGATTTTTATCCGCAAGAGTGTTACTTTGCCTCTAATAATCGTAATGTTCTGTGAATATATATATAGGTATAGAAAATTAACTTATTTGGAAAAAATGATGAGAAATAGTCAAGTCAGGTAATGGCATAATCGGCATAGAAGATATAGGTAATATCAGTAGGTAGGTATTTCACTATACTGCGATAATCCTTCCTATACAGATTTGAAATATACATACAATTAATAATTTTAATAGTTTAACAATATGATATGACAATTTCGAATCAGAATTTGGCTTACTAGTTATAGTTGTCAAAAATACTCAAAATGTTAATTATTCTAATACTCCGTATTAATACTCGTATTATTATGATCAACCTGGATCAACCTAGAGAGAGGAGCCTGTAGTTTAATTGACCTTAATTTTTCTGAAACTGAAAATTTAAAACAACCTTTGATAAACTCTTGAGACTTGAAAAATTTCAAAAAATTTCAAAAATTTGAATAAAAATCATTTACATATATGAATTAGAAGCATAAATTCTTACTTAAATAGTCAAAACTGGCAAAATAAACAATTTTGATTTACTTGCTTTTGTTAAATTAATTGTAAAATATTTTAGCTTGATTTTAAACCTATATATTAGAGTACCCTACTGATAGGTACTTATACAGCCAAAATACTCTTATGGTTAGTATTTGTGTGTTTAAAAAAATTTGACATTTGACTACCTATATTGATTTGCATTTTAATCCATGTACCATATTCATACGAGTAGATACTTGTACACTTGTACGTACATATGTTGGTATAAGGACAAAAATTTACTAATATTATGAAAAAAATCACGATTAAAATACATTTACATTCATACTTTGTAGATATAGTATCCATATATTAATATGCACTGATATAGTATGTAGGTACCCTACTGCTATGATGATACATTTAGAATTACCTATACATAGTAAATTATTCTAATTAGTATACAAAGTTGTCTTTAGATTCAAAATGTTAGGCAGGTATATTATGTAGGAATTAGTGTAATTTTTTGGTGTAATAATGGTATTGTTATTGGTTTAGGTCATTCATAATTATTGTATTACACTATTATTAAGTACATGTACTTTGTACATAATTGTAATTGTATTGTATCTTATTTCAAATTATGAGGTAAAGGTAAAATGCATCTCAAATCTGAAATAAATATGTAGGGTACGGTACGTTTTATTTATTAGATTTTATAAATAAAAATGTAATTAATTAGTAAATTTCTGTACTATTTGCATATAATTTAATGCATTTTACATCAAACAAAACAATAATTTGATATTGAACCTGACTATAGGGGGTAAAAATAGAAATTTTATGGCCCAAATAAATACAATTACTGTTTTTGGAGGATATATGGAGAAAAAGTCAATACATTTATCATTGATGTTTTAAGATATTTTGCCATTAGCCTTTTTTATCCAATAAAAAAGCACAATCGAATCAGATTTCTGTGATCAGATATCCTGCTGATTGTACTACATTACTTAAAGAGGTATGAAGCTTATTTAGATTAGATTAATTGAGAAATTCCATAAATATTTTTATACCATACCATATACTTTGTAAATCATACTATTCGAATGAGAATTTGAATTTGATCGAAAAATTGAGTTTGAATTTTGGATTTAGAAATGTATAAAGTAAGTTGACACGAGAGATTTGTAAGTGTTGGTAATTAAGGGCAAAGAGATTGGCATTTTTACTAATGGATCATTTATCGATAATGTTTTTCCTAGTACTTAACCTATACTTTTGTTGACAAAAGTTGAAAAATTATGTAAAACTTTTAATTTCAAGATTTTTTCAACCGATAAAGTTCTTGAATTTATATTCAAGTTCATAAAAACATAATTTAAAATCGGTTTCAATGAACTCATAGTCGTAATTCATATCATAATACATAATACATAATAAACAGTCTGTGTTTGAAGGAAATTATTCCTCAAATTTTCTGAAAACTTCAAACTTTCAATGAAATTCAACTTGTAATGTATTATGGCATATATGGTTATCTATAATTATTAATTATGGACAAAAATTGATTGATTAGGGTACTTAATTCTCAAAATACGAAATAAAAAATGCAGACCAATACAGGTAGGGTATCATAGATTTATTAAATTATTAAAATTTCTAGATCACTTAAGTTGGTTATCAGAAATTCAGATTAGAGACCTACTAAACGAAGTTTGGGACAAGATTTTCTCACGTAAAATTTTCTGATTTCTGATTTAGGCAGCTCAAAGTTCAAAGTACACTAAAAGCCAGTCAAAATATACAGTCAAAAATAAAAATCAGACCCTTTAAGCATTTAGATAATGATAATACTGGATGCAATGTCAAAATCTAATTGAAATTATGTAAATAGTATGTATGTTTAAAAATTGTCATTGAATTAGTTTCAGTATTAAGTATTAACTGTATCATAGGATATGTAATGTAGGATACTAAAGATTTTAAGTATTTAAATTTATTGGAACTTCGATCCGGAAGAAAGGATAGGTATCTATCTATCTGTAAATACTAATAAATTATTATGATTATTATGATACTACTAGTACCTACTATAGAGATGTGTACTTTTATGTCAAAATCAAATGTAAATGTAAATAGGCAACTATCCCATATGGAGTAATTGTTGTCTGTTTATAAAATTGTCAATTTTTGAAGTATTTTATACAGTTTAAAGTATAAAGGACTTTGATTCAAAATGATCGATCATAACCTTGAAAATTTAATAGCAAGCCATGAACTTTTGACTAACAAGACAAGTATGGTACATAAATAGTATGGTAGCAGTTGCTATAATTGTAATTGGTTTTGAAATTTTAGTAAAAATAACAAATTTCGTACTACTATACGGAGTATAACGAGTGTTATGTTATAGGACTTAAGTATACCTATAAATATATTCTATAGTAAGTACCTAATATGAATTAATTTGAGTCAACTAGAGTAATTCAAAATTAGCAAGTTTAAAATATTTTATTACATATTAGGATTTGGTTAGATCTGCTTAGATCTGCTTAATTCCAGGTTGATATTTTTCCAATTCTATAAGTAATATAGTATAGGTACTCTATGATGATTATGATGAATTGATCTCTAATCTAACACTTTATGGCAGTATGACAGTATTAACAAATTAAAATAATTTTCAACATTGAATTTTACAAGAATTCGTGCAGGTTTGAACCGCTTATTATACAATGAGAATAGCTTTTTTTGTGTGAACAAAAAGTGTTGAGTATTGAATAATTTTTAAAATTCTGGTTATGTATCTATTTATGAAATTATTTTTTAGATTTTTTCTTACATACTCGCCAGATTTAAATTAGATACCCTCATACAAATACAAATTAGTTAAAGTTTAAAGTCAGTAAAATGATAAGCACTAATCATTGTGTAAAATTTGTATTTAAAATTGTTAAACATATTTAAAAATCTAAAAATATTTACTGCTAAATATAACTACCTATTATATTCTGTATACCTACTCTATGTATTATGTACCTAAATTGTTTTAAGCAGGTCTAGAAATGTTAAAAAATGGCAAAAAAAAAGTTTAAAACAATATACAAAGTAATACATATATACTGATACGATACGAATTATGTCTGGAAATGCTTAAAAAATGTTTTGATATGAAATATCTATTGATTATACATGTATTTCATAATTTAAAAAAAATTTAGAGATAAAATTAAGATTCGCGTTTTTATAAAAAATGAAGTATAACTTATGAGAAAAACAAAGTCAAAATTGAGAATTTTTGAAATATGTAAATTTTTTACATGATTTGATTCGACTTTAAAAATTCTCGATTCGATTTGATTATATTCTCATATTTCTAAATAGATTGTATTTTGGATTTGATATTCGACGCGAATTATCTATTTAATTGAATTGAACATGTTAAAGTTAGATATCTAGTTCGGTATAGATAATTTATAAGGTTATAGGCATAGCTTGCAATTATCTATAGGTCTATTATTTTAACAAATAGATAGGTGCTCTAATATCAAGGCAAGTTACAGTTACCTAATCTAAATGGTTTCTCCTGCCCAAATTTACGTAAATTTTACAGCTTTATTTGCACTTATAAAAAATAAAATTGTCATTTGAAAAATAGCTCGAGAGATCTCGATGAATTTGGATAGGTTCATTAAATGAAAGACTTTGTTTCATAAATGCTAATTTGCCACTTCTAATGAAAACTTGCTCCTTATTAGCATAATTATTCCAGTCGTTGTCGTCCTAATGCACAGTGACGGTTGACCATGACCAAAAAGTTGGGAATATAGATAGGTATATACCCTTACTACTAGTATTACGTAGTATAGTATGTGTGTAGGTACTACTATGTAGTACTGAGTACTTATGTTGGTATTTGGTACACAAGCCATGCTTTAAAAATTAAATCATATTTTTTTATAAAAGTAAAAGGTTTTGAATAAATTTGGTCACATGAAATCAAGGCTAAAATAAATATTTTGAACACATTTATGTCCCCCTGGTCCTGGTTTAAATCTGTCTATGAATATAATTAGGTTTAAAGTAGATCCACTGAAACTGAAGGAGCTGTTAAATTATTTTTTTTATGACTTGGCTTTTGGCAAGTATTTTTATTATCGTCAATATCTCAACAAAGCAGGTAGTAAGTAGTCAATATAATTAACTAAATGATTTAGACAGATTTAGACCTATGAATGAATTGGAATATTTATTTATTTTAATTATATATTTGTGAATTGCGGTTAAGGTGGAATATTTCCATTATTATTAATAAATTAATCTACACGATCATCCATCCCTTTACCATTTCACATTAGCCCGGAAAAATTATTTTTTTAAATGAGCCATTAGCTCACAGGTCTCAATATATTCCTAAAAACTAAAAACTTAATTTTTCAAACTTTTAGAAAAATCTCATGTATAATCTATAATCTATAATCTCTGGTTCTATGGTTCACTATATATCTATGTTTTATAAAGATTTTTAAGGGTCGTTCTTGTAAAATGCTCTTTTACTGTAGAAAAATGTCAAAAAACAAGATAAAAACAGATCAGAATGATTAATATATACCTAATCCGAAAAAAATATCTTTTTATAAAAGTTCAATGATTTTGATATGAGGCTAAAAATCACAAAAACCCGAGTAAAACTGGATATGAAAATGCTTGTGAATGATTGCAAAATGCCTAAAATTACATTGAAAAACATGTATGATTATTTATAATTAATTTCTAAAAAAAGGACTCAAAATGTTTTAAAGACTTCTCAAAATGTTAAAACTATGAGCAGTAAATGATTTTATAAGAGGTGTTTAGGCTGAAAAAAAAGTCAAATCTCATATAGGTAAGCTTGAATTAGAATTAGATTGATTGAGAGCTTTTGTACTGGTCCGATACAGTTTATTAAATATATGATATTATTGTCCTTTGTCTAGATATTAAAAGATTAAATTATTTAATTACCTACTTGGTAATGCAAAAATATTTATTTTACGATCAATTTCTTTGTCTGTCTGATATTTTAAGTTTCAATATTAACACTGCTAGTATAGTAGTATTACAGGGACTTATTTATGGTACTAACCTATACCTATCCTCCGTATATCATGATAAGGTACCTATGTAAGTATCATGTTATTATTGAAAAATTCACTTGAAAGTTCAGAAATTTTAGATTTTGAACATTCAAGAGGAAATTCAATAAATAAATTTTTTATGATCTAATTACAATAACTTCTACTACTGTAGGGTACTTACTGATAGTATGAACTTCATACTATGAAGTACATAATGCATAATGTGTAAATATTTAAAAAATACCTTACCTGTTTTTATATGATTCAAATCTTATTCCTAAGTGATTAGTCAGATGATGTTCAGATTGATGAATAAGTACTGATTATAGATAAAGTAATTGAATAAATTTTGCGAGAAAAAAAGAGAAAAGTATCAGACTTTTGGACACATTTTCATACTCAGCCTGTGCAAAAACCCTTTCCAGTCAAAACAATAAGGATTTTTCCAAGGTTTTTTTTTTGAGAAATATTTTCCAGATTTCTACTAAAAAGTACCTCAGCAAATAAACTATAAAACACGCATGTATGTTTACCTAATTCTACCCATTTAAAATGACTTAACTTAACATTTAAGAACTTAATTAAAACAGGTAGTATTTAGCTATATATTTGTATAGTATAGAATAATGTGACAAGTTAATATTTTTCATTTCTAACCTTCATTTATTAAACTCGAATTTATGAATTTACATTTCCTTCTCTTTACAATTATCATTTATAATTGTATCTACATATTATCTAGGTAATGTACCTATACATACTACATACCTATAATAAGTAGGTAATTATCATTTTGCTATTTTGAGTTTGAAAATCAAGTCGGTCAATTTTGTACGATAAGATGTGTAAGTACATAATTGTGTATGAAAATGTAAATAAACTACTTTACTTAATCATACTTAACATGAAGTTTAATTTTTAATTAATTCGGATGGCCTTTGGGTCAACATACGAGTTTATTTTATAAGGGCATTAAAAATACCTTTGTTCCAGATTAGCGTGACAATTAGAATAAAAAGTTCGTTTGGTAGCTCAAGAAAGCTCGAGACTCGAGACTCGAGACTCGAAACTCAAAACGTTCAAAAAATTCAAATTTTAAAGTCTACTAAAGGTATACGAGTATTTTTAGCTTTTTTGCATCTAGTATTTGTTGAGGTACCTATCTTATTACTGACAAATTGAATCTTTAATCTATCTAGAGGTACTAATAATCTGTAGTAGTATTTTGTAAGTATTGAAATTGAATCATCAATTTTAAGTTGATTTTTTTATTTTGAAAAACACGGACAAAAAGTTTAGCAGTTTAAACTTATACTGGTTTTAAAAGACTTTAGATAATTATAAGTATTTTTCCCATGAACATGATTTTTAATATTATGTATTGCCTACATATAAAGATAAAGGCCTTACATTTTTCTTGATCAATTTTTAAAACACGATTTATGGATTTTTTCGAATGCAAAATATCTGTAGGCTCCTAGTTCCTACCTACCTAGGCTAAGCTGTAGGCTAGCTCAGGTACTTTAGTAGGTATTTGAATTCCAATAGTATTGATATATGGTACCCTACCTATAATTTGTAATCTAAATAGGAAATCAAGTTTGAGAAAGTTGGCTTCTGTTATGTTATTAAATGAGCTAAAAGTTCAAGTTCCAGGTAAAATTTCCTGAAAAGTACATATAAGTAAAAGTTAAAGTAGTGGCTTTTAAAGATTGCTATTAACGATTTGAAATTGAAAGCAAATTGAGATTTTTGAACTCGTGAAATAAAAATTCAAGGTATGTACCTATAAATAGTCATAGTTTAGTGGGTATAAGGTAGATTTAAAATTAAAAAACTTTTAAAAAAAACTTTAAATTTACTATTTATTTCCAATCATATTTTAAATCTAATCAAAAAAACAAACTTGGCTAATCCTCCAAGTAAGTACCCTACCTATTTGTTTACTTTCTGAAATTCTTTAAAATAAAATCGAAATCAAGTCTGCTACTACAAGGCAGGAACTGCTATCCTAATTCTAATCGTAATACATACCCTGCTATATAACTCTATTGCCAAAAATGCTAAATCTTCTATCTAATGTTATTCAATTTAATCTGGAAGTCCAAATTTCTGTCACAAACTTACATGTATATGTACCATATTACTGTAAAATGGCCATTTGAAATTCTAAATCAACTGATTCAGAGCCGAAATACTTGAATAGACAATATCAGATTGACCAAATAATTTCAAAATCAACAAATTTTCGTTATTTTAGTAGTTATATAATCGAATAATTTAGAATTTATTTTGTATAAATATTTCTCTATACTAAAAAAATACACTAACTATTTTGCAAATATTTTTAAATTACTTACCTATTCAGTAATTGTAATTAAATTTTTATAAATTGTTTTAACTCGCTTAACATTTTTCATTGTTTCAAATGCTAAGTATACGACAGGTACACTTGAAATTTTCGAATCGAAAATCGAAAATAAAGAATTCTTTTAGATATAAAGATATATTAATAAATACTTAAATTTAAAAAAAAACAACAAATATACTATAGGTATATTAATAGCTATTTAAAATCTATAAGCCTATCATACACTAATTAAAGTATTTAAATAAATAAATAACAACGAATCGGGTAAAAAAAAACATTTTGGGCAAAATTAAAACGATACCAAGTAGATATTTTAGCAAAATTATTAAATATTTTGACATGCACACACTTAAATTTCTACCTAAAGTACATGTAAATGTAAATCGCTTATACATGCATCCTATATCTAAATCTAAAACTATTCTAATTCTAACTCTAATGTTAATAATACAATATAAGTAGATAAATATTTCTTATTTCTATCAATTTTTTAATATCCTATTCAAAACACTATTTTCAGATCAAAAAAAATTTAGATACAAAAGTCTAATTATATAATATTTGGTATAAAAATACAATATTCAATTCAATCAAAGGAAATCCAATAGTAGAAAATACCATTGTAGAAAGATTTATACAATCTTTTGTTCTAATTTTTGTGTCTAAAAATCTGTAATAGGTGAGTACCTATGTAATTTTGTGAAATAATAAACAATTTAGAGTCTAATTTCTAAATCAGAAATACATTTTAAATCTATATTAATTAATTAAATAATACATAAACTTTAAATACTATAATTATGCTTATAAAATAACTTGTAAATGGTATAGGGTTCTAATTATTAACTATTTTAAGTATAGTAGAATAATTCTAAAGTACATGCTGTAATTCATTAACTATTTTTAAGTGTAATTTAATTCCACAGGGGATGATCGGATCTATTATTGTTGTTGTTGTTGTTATTATTATTGTGGCTGGACAGTTTAAGTTGGCTGATAAGTAGAAGCATTCGTTTACGGGCAGGATATGATGAAACCCCAAGTGATCGAAGATCCTTTTCAACAAGTGTCTGGAAATCGGCAAGATTGATCTCTTCAGTTAGAAAATTGTCTAAATTGATTAAAAATAAATACATTATTAAAGATGCACAGCACAGTTAGTATTAGTATCAAGTTTGATTAAGCTTTTTTATCTCAAAAATTAAACAAGCAGCAAGCCTAAAATTTAAAAAATACCTATACCTATAGCCTATATATATTATTTAGGTAGGGTACTATATGTAGTAGATTTTGCAAACTTGTAAATATGCATTTTTGAAATTTTTCAATAAAAATGTTATATTAAAAATCTCGTAGATTCATTGATTCCCATACTACTTACTACTTACCTATGTATTTCTCAAGGCCATTTTTAATAAAAAGTGAAGGAAGATCAGGTGCATCAGTTAGTGTATTTCCAGAAAATTCGAGAAGATTTGAGATTTGTAGAGTTAATGGTGAGTGAGTTCTTGTAATTCCACCAGTTCCATTTGACAATTCTTGTTTTGGTGGCTCTAAATTCGTCTGATCTTGAGTGCGGTGATCAACACTATTTGCACCATTTGTAGTACAAGGATGAGTATCATTTAGCATAATAAGGCTGCCTAAATCGTCACCGTTTCCATTATTTTGTTCAATTCCTATTCCTACTATTGCAGTTGATAAATGTGGTCTTGATTCCTCAGGTGACGAATTTGAAACTGGGAAAAGTGCTGTGTGAGTTCTTGAGAAACCCATACCAGCCCATTCAGCATTTGGAACTCGGGGTGAATTTCCAATACGTGTTTCATACATGGCTGGAAATAAACAGGTGAAAAAAATCTCATCTAAAATCTTGTAAATATTAATTTTCTACAACTTCCTTACCCTTTAAAGCTAAATATTTCCTATCATTAACTCCAGAATCGCAGTGAAATTCAGGATCATGGATTTTTTCGCCGTTCAATGAAATATTTTCAACGACTGGTGTAATCCCTGCAACCTTGTCCTTATCTGCATTTAAGGGTGAATCACGATTATGTTCCGTTTTATTTTGCAAAGCAATCAGAGATGATGTGGACGATGAAGCACTGAGACTTGAAACTGACACGGATGAAGAATTAGTTCCGTTAATAATTGGTGGTAAGAGCTGAAGTGGAGCGTTAGACGAAGATAATTTATTCATTGACGGACTTGAAACAAGATTTGATAATTTTAAATTCCCGTTACTGCCACCAATAAGATTTTTATTTGCTGTCGATAGAAGGAAATTTGGCTGTGAATTGGACCTTCTCTCCCAGCCAGGTGCTCTCCTTTGAGGTTCAAAATCTCGAAAAAATTCGTTTCTTTCTCTTCTTGGAAAAGTGAACTGCATTTGCGATTGATTATTATGATGATGATGCCCATTGTGTTGTGAATGCATCTGATTACTTGGGTGATTTCCATGATTAAATATTGGAGAATGTTGGGGTTGCATATGCTGTTGATTTTGTCCGTGATGATCATAAAGTCCTGGTGGTGGACCAAGATTTGATGGAAAATCCGATGTAGGCGTATTTCCTGGAGTCAATGAGATCCTTATTGGTGGCAGTCCATGTTGACCAATGCCTTGTCCTCTACTTGAACTATTTCCGTTATTATTTTGAGGCATTTGACCTGTTGGAGTTGTCATACCTAAAATCATATAAAATAGTATATTATAAAATATATAACCTTTCATTTATACCTATTTTAAATTTTAGTAGGGTACCAAATGCCTACCTTATTGAGGCTTATTGTATAAAGATCAACAAAAATAAGCTTAGGAAAGAATACTTTTTATTTTTAGATGTACTTAGGATTAGTGATACTGTAGGTACTAGTGTGTGTAAATCCTTGAATTTATCAAAAAGTTCAGAATGTTAATTGGCTATTCACTTTACTCTATAGGTACTCATTTCTCAAAAGTTCAAAAATTTATCTAATCACCTCACCTGCTAGTAGTCTTAAACATATTATATTATAATGTATATGTATGATTTAAAATTTTTGGATATTTGACCTTTCTCCTTTCAATGGAATTTTATAAAATACAAGTAGGTAAATTTCTTAAAATAGTAGTAATTTTTAACCTGGCATTATACAATGCGTTTGTATTGGCGACATTGCAAACGGAGAATTAAAAGGCGTTGGTGGCCAAAATGAAGGTGAAAGTATTGGAGACACTAGACTTGGGCTAGATGGAATCAATGGAGGTAGTTGAAGCGAGCTTGGTACGGGATTATATCTTGAACCATTTAATGTTGGAAATAAACCTTAAAAAGTAAATAAATATGGTTATGGATATACTGTAATAATAATGTATATTACAATTATAATATAGGTATACATAGATACTATGAGATATGTAATTATTTTTGTAAATTACCAGGCGGCATTGATTGACGCATACCATAAGTTACAGGTATATTAGCAATTGCTGGTGGTTCACCACCTCCAAGGATTCGACGACGAGCTTCATATATATTACCAGTATTCCTTTCAGCAGCTTCAATTTGAATTGTACGACTTCGTCCTGGAACTGAAATAAAATTCATATTTTAAGAATCGTAAAAATAAATAGTTAAATTACCTGGAGGTGGCAGAGATGAAGATCCAGTTGTACCACTTGTACTTCCTGTCCGATTACGATTGATTAATTTTACATTAACATTTAAATCAGTCCCAATTTGACGAACAAATTCCCAATCCAAATGAAACTCATCAGATAAATCAAATATCATTCGAAGGGGAAGGCAACCCTATTTAAAGCATCAATTAGCAGTTGAAATCATCAGTATTTAATATGTATTTATAGTTATAGAAAACTTACAATTAACTGCTGTCTCGCAAAATAAACAGCATTTATATCCCCTGCAATGAACACTTTAGATCGTTTAATTTGTTGAATGTTACTATCAGATAAGTCAGGAAAGATAATTTTAGCCCCTTGAAAAATACAAATAAAGGTAAAAGTATGTACATCAATATGTATTTCGACATTTAAAGAATTAAATAAATTACCAGTATTAATCATTATTGCATGAACATTCGAGTCATTTACAGCTCGAACAAAACCATGTCGAACTGCCGAAATCTCCATTGTTGATTCGACTGTTACAGATGTTAACTAAAAAATAAAAATAAAATAATGATTGTAGTAAGTACTATGTCTATATGTAGTAAAGTTAAAATTTAAAATCTTTGATTAATTACCGAAGCACCATTCGAGCAATAGTTAATGATTTTTGTAATTGCTTCCTTAATCATTGGAGCATTCGATTCACAACCTTTGACGGAGACCATGGTTTGTTGAAGCTTATTCGGGGGATGTGTTGTCACCTGTACATTGTATGTTTGTTGAATGTTGTCCATAAAAACTTGATACGAGTCTTGATTAAGGTTAATATCATATGCAGTCGTTATTAGTGGCAGAGTAAATTGGTAGATAAGTGGACTTTGTTCCTGTAATTAAAAATTTCGAGAATTACTTAAAATTCCTATGCATTTTACCTACCATCATCTACATAATATATTTTATCCTCATATGCTTAGAGTAGAGACATGACTTACACGAACTCTTGACCTGGCTTGCTCTACAGCACCAATAGACCCTCCAGCAATAGTCACTTGATTAGATTTTACTTCCTTAGACATCCGATTTGAATCTGGAAAATGTATATGACAGCCAGTATCCTCCATAACCCGACGAATTGTCGCCCCTCGGCATCCAATTAAGTGAGAGTGGTCAGTGTAACTAATCTCCATTTTGAGTGTGATTCTCAAGTCCTGTAGATTTAATTAAAAACTTAAAAAATAATTCATGTGTTAAGCTAGATAATATATTCATTTAATTAATAATAGGTACTCTATGAGGTCCAAGTTCAGCTAGTACGATCATTTTAACTTCATTAACTTCCTCAGGATCATGACCATAAATTCGAACGTACAAATCTAAAAATAATTGGTTATATTTTATACATTCATCAATATTAGATTAGGTACTTATGACTTAAAAACCTTTATTACTATAATTAGTTTACAATAAGTTAATTTACCTTTTTTCGTCTTGGCTCCAATTTTCATGCGTGATGGCCATTGTATATAAGTATTTGTCCGGTCCATTAACTTTAAAAAAAAACAAAAATTCAAAATCGAATCGAATGCAAATGCAAAATCCAAATGTTGAATGAATTCAAAATCAAAATTCAATTACAATGTTTAAACAAATGAGCCCATTTACTTACCGATTCCATAAAATTTCTGTCTGGGTTAGTTTCTCGCTCTAAAAAAAGGTCAAATAAACATTGGCAAATTGTTAGTTTCTGATTATCATATTTATTAAGTTTTTTTATAAACTAGGTACTGATAGGTACTTTTTAATTTGATAGTTCTCTAATGGAAAGCGTTGTTGGCCATTAAAACTAAAATTAAAGAACCTATTTAAACTTTTAAATTAGAGCTTTAGCTTTAACCCAATCCTCCTTGAGTAATTAAGCCACGATAAAAAAAGTACAAAAAAACCAATTCTATTATATTTTAGCATCTAGCTAGCTGCTAGACCTAGACCTATAAAAATAAACCTATTTTTCAATAATCTTGAAAAACTATATAGGCAGGGCCAATGCCTATGCCTATATCAATTCTGTATTATACGACAATTCAAAAAAGACGGCTGATTCACTTTACTGATCGAGAATCTCGGGATGAACGATAATTAGTAACAATTAGTAGCGTAAGTTATGAATCATATAATCAATAGCTTTTCATGGATATAATCTTAATCTTTCCTCAATTACTTTTTTGCATCATAAACATAAAATCCATAAGGTATTTAAAGAAAAGGAATTAATCATAAAGGTTTCTAAAAATGGAAATCTTAAATAATAAAATATTTCATCTTGTCTCAAGAGTGCTTTATTACAAGTCAACTATTTATTTCTTTGTCTATACTTATCTTAGGACCATGAACTATGCATGCAAAAAATAATGCTCATCTCATGCATATGATATGCTAAGGGCTAAGGTTACGGACACAAGGGCAGAAATTCTATAGTATCATGGTGTAATTTTAAATTTTATTGATGATTAATCTCAATGTATTCACATACTGAAACTAAAGTATAGTGTATAGTATCTGTAGTAGGTACATATAAGGCTAAGGAAATATTATCTTTAATTAAAATAAAATACCCTATTTCAAAAACAAAAAAGCACCCTTTGTACTTTTAACTTAACCTCAAAACAATTATAAACCCAACAATATCTACCCTACCTACCATTATATTTAATGAACCTAATGAACCTACTGTAGTAGGCATGTACTATAGTAGGTATGTACTATAGTTATCTTAAATTGGAAATTAGAATGGTATTCTATTCTATAACGGTCACCGGTCAACCCAGTCCCAGTGTTAATCCTATTCAAAACAAAACATTACAATGTCTTGTAAGATTAAAAGGCCATTGACCCCTAAAGGTAGGTAAATAATTTCATTATGCAATCTATGTATTTATACATTACCTACGTTCCTTAGTACAAAAATGAATTTTAAGTAATTTCAAGAAATATCCAATATGTAATGAACTCTAAAACTAAAAATTGCTTAATAATAAAATAATAAAAAGAAAGGTGCATTTTACCTTTAAGTATAAGTGCTTCAAGCTTCTTCCTACTGACCCGAACATCCTCTCGGATATGTCCAGCACCAAGAGCGGCGAGGTCGGACTGGGAAAGAGACAAAAGCGAGGCATTGTCCGATGACTCTGAGACCGTGTCAGAGATTTGATAGTCCGCCACGTATTGTTGAAGATTTCGGTCTGATGGAGGTAGGAATGGTAGAGAGATCATCATTAGTCTGGATAAATTTTACAAATTATAAATTAAAGCCAAAATTTCTAAATCTAAATTCTGTAGGCAGGGTTAGTTATCCTGTATAATTAAATTATGAATTAGGTATGTTTAATTGTAATTAGAATAGAATTAGGTATGTATTAATGTGTGCACGTGCATCAATAACCGAATACCTATTCAATTCAAATTCAAATCGGCATGTTATGTGCTTGCTTAGCCTTGCTTGCATCATTTAATACAGGGTACCCTACCCTATCATTTTGCATTTTGTATTTTGTATGATGCATTGCATCGCATGTATAAGAAGCGCTAAGCTAGGGCTAGGGCTAGGGCTAGGATAGTAATGTATGTAGCTAGTAGAGTAGAAATAGAAATTGGGTTTTTTTTTTAAAAAAAAACTTGCCTTTTTATGGGGTTTGCTGAGTTGGACCTTTTGCAAAAATGATTGGATAATTTGGCGGATCAAAATAGTTCTCAAATGATGCCAAAAGTGTCAATTTATTGTCTTGGTCCATTGACATGGGGTAGGTCTAGGTCTCAAGTAGGTTCCAGGTCCACTATACAGAGTAATCTGGCTGTAATTATCGAGCAGTAATGGAAGTGTGTCGGCCAGGTTATAATATCTTAATGAAAAACTCAAGAACGTCAAAACTGTCCACTATTTGGTTGAAGACTGACGAAAAATCATAAATATGTAACTTTTTTTTAAAAATCGAAGGGACTGACGGACAGACAGGGTGAACCAAATAAACCGAACTTTAAGTTGACTTTGACTTGACAGCTGGCCTTTGTTGGTCCCCAACTTTTCCTTTATAAACTTGTACAATAAGACACAAATTAGGATATTTTTAACAAGTTGAACTTATTGTCGTAAGTACAAATATTTTAATTATAATTTTACATATATTTGGGTATAGTTATATAGTTATATAATGAACACCTTCGTCTCACTTTTTTGTCCGACCAAATTCCAAAAATCTGAATTTTTTTTACTCTCTACTACTTGCACAAACCTGGCCGACTAAAGTTCATGCTGAAGGTCAACTGACTGATCCTATTTCTATACAGGAGTGTGTAATCTTTATAGATACTGATAGATTAGAGATTTCCTCCATACCTTGACACATGACTAGAAATTTTGCATATTATTCTAAACTTTTTTATCTTTTATAGAAAAAAACGAACTAAATAGTAGGGTACTTTATGATGTGATAGTCGTAGTACTTCTAATCATATACATATTTAAATAAAATTATGACTAACTTTATATTGACTGAACTGAACTGAATTCTGAATTGAACAAATTATAGTAAAGTCGTTGTAACATAGTACTTAAGCCCGAACTCGATCTTGAAAAATTCGATAAAATCAACTACATATATATAGTGTAGATAAAAAAGTTAAAAGTCTAGAATTTTTGAAATTATTGGGTTTTTTATACTCACTTAATTGCTCATCCCGACCAGAAATATTATGTCTAACTCTAACTAGTCAGCCAAGTTTCTTAATTTATACTGTAATAATGTCGTTTTTTATGAGTAGGATAATATGCGAGCTAAAAAGAAATACAGTATATTTCTCAAATATAAAACTACATAAGGAATTTCCTATTTTAATCTCCTTTCCAATGAATATGATGATTAAGTTAATTTTTATTATAATAGGCGATGCAGATATATATTCTACTAGTAATATCAAATATTTAATTGTTTAATGTATGGTACTAAATGTACTTGAACTTGATTAAAAAATGATATATATTAAAGTGTACTTCTTAACTCTTATTATCATCAGATTTATAATAGTTTGTACTACTGAACCTATTCATTTAAGACTTAAAAAGTATAAAGTAAGTCAAAATTCTCAGACTTAACTAACAAGTCGAATCTCAGCTCGGTTAAATGACAATTAAATATAAATGTAGCCATAATTAGTAAACTTTACTTGTTCAAGAAATATTTCTTGAACGAATCAGTTTCTAATGTACATGCATGTCTATATATGCATATATGATGCATGTCTATTAGAATGGTAAACTTTTACTTTGCATTTATCCATAGCTAGGCCTATAGATAAAATACCTTACACGCCTACAACTACAACTACATATTATGAACCCTGATAAGATGTTCCTGTTTCTTTATTTCATAAAACTAAATTTTTTAAACTTTTAAAGTTTAAAATTATCTTTAAAAAAGCAACATTTAAAAATAAAATGACTTACACTATAAATACCAATATATTGTACCCTACTATAGTATACTAGTATGTATAGTTAGTGTACGAAATAAGTAGGAGTATGTACTATTTAGGTACCTACTCTACATACTCATTTTGTGCACTATTTTATCATTATCATATTACATAATATACTGATACATATAGGTACCTACAAAGTAATATGTACCTACTCGTAGTACCTATAATTAAATTGATTTACGAGATCTGAAATCTGAAAGAATTTCATTTTTAATTTTTTACTAAAAAGTTGCATAAAATTATGTATTTTTAGGTATTACATTGGTACGACGAGCTTATTATACCTACATTCGAGCATTCCTAGAAATACCTAAGCTAGGTAAACATTTCTATTAATTTGAATTTACGAATACATATTATACGAGCCCTACGCATAGACCTGACCTACTACCTTACCATATAACTTATATCTGTAATCTGAATCTGTATGTATGCCATATTATGTACTAGGAGCTGTACCTACTAGGTAAATACTTTGGTAGTAGTTTTTTTCGAGAATTTTTTTAAAATTAGAATATTCTAACTAGGTACATAGTTTAGAAATTTTAACAATTCTATTCGTTTTTGAGATTTGTGATTCGATTGAGACGTTCAACCTAAATATATAAAGGTTGAACTCTAGTGAACTTTTCCTTGTACAATATTTACAAACATAAATGTTTGAGGTTTTTACAAGGTTCATGACCTGAGGTTACAGTAATTTTGAGATTTGTATAAATCGTTAGGAGGATCGTTTTGTATATCTTTCTTCTGGTTTGAGTCTTGGCTTAGGAGTAAAAATTCGAATGAACCTTTCAGTATATGACCAGACAGACTGAATTGTAAAAAGATGAAAATACCTTTTAAAATTTCCAGACCCAGACAGATTGACTTTAAAAAACGATGTCAAAGAAAATGTATTTTAAATAAGTAGTTTATTCAACTTGAATAAAAAAACTACTGTCAAATCAAATGAGTATCCAGTCCAGTTTGTTTATTTATATTTAGAGTTCATTTCTACTTCCATGCGGTTCAGAACAATGACCCCAAATAGTCAAAAGCATTTTATTTTTATTGGATTTTTCAAGTACCTATACATAGTATATATTATATTCTGTAATGTATTAAATGAATACCTAACTAAAAGCTATTGATAAAATGTTCAGTCATTTGAAGGGATAAGAAAAGGATTCAACGATATAAATTATAAATACCTACTACTAAGGTATACTCGTACATTTTACATACAAGTATAATTTGTTAGGTTCTTTACAATTACCTTACATATATTTATAAAGTAAGTTAGATACACCTCAATGTAGACAATAAAATTATTAAAAAAGTAATAAAATCATATTATTCTTACAATTTACTAGCTCCAAACCCCAAACTAACACTGATAAAATAAGTATAAAATAAGTAGTAAAGTACCCTTTATTTATTATGTAAAGTTATGTAGGTTGTATTGTAGTGTGTGTAGGTGTAGGGTACTCTATATATCGATGGATTTAAGTCGAACTTGACTTTGAGTATCAGAATAGTAGATCGTTTGTAGATTTTTATTAAATTTAATTAAAATTACCAATGATTAAAATAAAATAACATAAATTTTTTTATATTCATAAATTCAATCTTAATCAATTCAGTTAGAGAAAACTGGAAACTGGACCAAATTCTCATTATCTATTACTAGAATTCAGATTTAGATCAGACATTGATCATTTAAGTATGAAAGGAAATCTTTTTAAAATGCATCTCAATCTCACCCTCTTATTTCCACGTTCCAGTTTCAATTCACTTTTACCCTTATCTTATTTGTACTCTACTGTCTACTTGCATTTACTTGTACTTGTTGAGGCTAAATGAGGTTTTTCAAAGCTGAATTACTGATGATAATGATAACTTGAATAAAAAAGCTTTTTTTTTGAGCTCAAAAAGCTCAAAAAAGCCCAAAAAACGTTTGTTCATTTTATTTATAGCGATAAAAGTCAGACTTTTTAAAATTCAAAAGTTGCGAAATTGAATTGAAATTGAAAAAAAAATTATAAAAAAAATTTAATTTTTAATTTAATTGTTTAAAAAAAAGTAAATTGACATTGACAATGGACGAATTTAAAAGACCAGAGTTGCCAACAATTGGACCACCACGGGATCCACCACCAGAAGAACCTGCAGACGCAGATAAAGATGAGAAAGATGACCAAGTAAAAGTAGCAGCAAAAGCAAGTAAGACGTTGACATCGAGACCTAGGGATCCAATTGTCGAAGAAGAGAAGATGAGACGGTATAAAGAGGGTCGAGAGAAGATGCGGGCCGAATTCCTGGCTACCTTAAAATACGAGGAACCACCGACTAAGGCTTTGGCGGACCAGAGGTATTACCTTGAGGAGCTCAAGAATGGACTTATTGTGAGCAAGATACCACTACGGGACAAGTCTTTTTTTATTGTTGGAAGATTTGATGCCTGTGATATTGTTGTAAGTTTTCATTTTTATGGTAGATTCATAGCACCTACAGAAATTTTACTGTACATGTATACTATGTATTATATTATAGTCTTTATCTATAAGTTATCAGTTTGTAATTTAAAGGTAAGGTATCTATACTACATTTTAATGTTTGACTAATTTTTATACTTTTATTTTAGGCTGAGAATCCCACTGTCTCTAGAATGCACGCAATTATTCAATACATTGGCCTTGATAGTGATGTTGAGGAAGGGAATAAGTTTGCAGAGTGTCAAGAGAAGGGATTTTATCTTTATGACCTTAATTCTTCTCATGGAACTTTTCTTAATAAGCTTCGAGTGTGTCCTAATAAGTAAGTAACAATAAGCAAAAATAAACATTTATTCGAGATTAATAATTTCATTTATCAATTATTATATTATGATGTTTATTTTATAGGTATTATAGATTGAGGGTAGGACATGTTGTTAAATTTGGAAATTCAGCCCGTTTATATGTGGTTAATGGGCCAGCCAATGATGTTGAAGAAGAAAACCCTAAAACTGTCACGGAATTACTGAAAGAAAGAGCTGAAAAAGAAATTCGACTCCGAGCAGAAAAAATGGCACTTGGGGTTGTCGACGATGACCAAGAAGATCGTAAAGTGGTAGAAAAAGATGATGGTGTTAATTGGGGAATGAGTAAGTATTAAATTTACAAATACCTATATAATAAAATATATAATAAAATTTTAAAAATATCCGATTTATAGGCGAAGATGCTGATGCTGATGAAGATATAAATAGTGTAAATCCATTTTCTATTGATATTGATACGGATGTGAATTTTGATAACCCTAAGAAAACTCTTAAAAACTGGTTCGAAAGAGAAGGACAGGATTTGTTCTATGATTGTAGAGAAAAGGGAAATAGTAGGTTTATTTGTCGAATTGAGTAAGTAATCTAGTAAACTAATGAAATGAGTTTATAAAAGAATTGTATGATATTTATTTAATATTTATTAATCTTATTTTAGATTACCTTTAGAATCTACAAGTGCTACATTTGCTGAAGTTGAAGTTCAAGGAAAAAAGAAAGATGCTGTTTTCCAATGTGCATTAAAGGCATGTCAAATGCTAGATAAGTATGGTGTTTTACGACAGACAAGTCAAGGTTAGATTTATTGAAATTATTTCTTATCATTATTAATTTATTATACTGTTATTCTTACGGTGATGTCTTATTGTAATTACTTATTTTATTGTAGAAGCAGCAGCAAAGAGGAAAAAGCGGAATTGGGAAGAACAAGATTTTTATGATAGGTATGATATATACTATTTATTTTAATAAATAATAATAAGAATTTTACATTATATTATACTCATTAAATTAATCAATTTTACATTTTTAATTCAGTGACGAGGACAATTTCTTGGATCGTACAGGGATTTTAGAAAAGAAACGAATCAAAAGAATGAAAGAAGTTGGCAAAATTATTGAAGATGATAAAGTTGAAAATTATGATTCATTGGTAAGAATTCCTTATTCTGTGTAAATTTTATATTTAAAATAAAACATACAGTAATTTTATATTTATATCATCATTTTTTTAGGTGAATAAACTGTCTCTTGTTGAAAAGGAGATAAAAGTCATTGAAGAGGATATAAAGAAGGGTGAAATTCAGAATAAACAAAATGCTGATGAAGACATTGACCCTCTTGATGCATACATGTCAGAAATTAAGTCTGGTGCCATTGATATAAAAGCATTAAGAAGAAAGCTAAAACAGTTTGAGGATGACAGAAAAAAATTACAAAAGCTCATAAATATAACAAAACCTTCAACTTATGCAATTGAAAATAAACCCTTTCCTGCTCCTGCTCCAGTCTCGACACCTTCAATTGTAAAAATGTCAAAAAATATCAAATCATTCAAGATGTCAATTAAAGGCCCTTCATTCTCAACTATAGATCAACAAAAAGAAGTTCCTAATGTTGAATCAAGTGATAAAGATACCAGTAATAATAAAGTGAACAGCAACAAAAATCTTGAAATTGATCAAGATAAAAAGGGTAATTCAATCTCTAAGCCTAAACCGAGTTTAGAAGTAAAGAAAAAGCAGCCTCAAGATAATTTATCAGCTATAAAATTTGAATTAAGAAATCCAAAAATTAAAGCTCAAGACGATCAGTCAGACTCTTCAGATAGTGAAGATGAAAAGAAGAAGAAAGTTTTAAAATCTAAGAAAAAGAAGAAAGAAGAAAAGAAATATGAATATGATGCAAGCAATCCGGCTTATTCGTTATGGGTCCCACCAGACCAGAGTGGAGATGGTAGAACATCGCTTAATGAAAAATTAGGATATTAACGAACCACGGCAGAGTAAGTGAATGACAACTTTTTTTTACAATTTACAAAAACTGTATTTAATTTAAAATAAGTATGTGATTGAAATTTAGAATCATGTTTAATAACTTTTTTTACTTTTTTTATCTGAATCTTGCATAATGTTACATATCCAATATATTTTAAGAATAATAGTCTCAACAACACAACAACAACTACAAATATTTTATTTAAAGATATTTATATTTGACTGATCTATTTTCTAAAAATTATCACAATTTAATACTAAAATTATCTCATGATAAGTGATTAGACAAAATATGTTAAAGAGAAATAAATGTTTTCATTGTAAAGAATTTGAAGGAAAATTCTGAATTAGAAAATAATTACTGCTTTGTAAAAATAGTTTTTCCTTAGCTTAGCTTTTATATTAGTAGGTAAATTGTAATTAATTATTGCTTTTTACATTATTACTTTCCTACCTTTATGAACAAACTCATTAGATATTGTATAGGTATAGATATAGGTAGATTGAGAAAATACCTAGTAACTAGTAGTTAGTAGTTCTATAACATTACTTAGGTAAAGCATGAGTTTAGGTTTAGGTTTCTTATTAGACAGGACAGCAGCAGGTGTATAGTACTTATAGTGTATAGTGTGTCCAATTTCACTTGACTCAACGGTTTGAACGTGAGTAATACATATGAATACCTAGGTAGGTAATATTTACCTTTGTGAGATTGATTTTTATACTACTAGAGTTGAGTTATATAGGGTGTGGTATAAAGTTATAAACATAGTGGGTTTTTAACACGCTACATTTTTTCTTTTTTGTTTTCATTTAAGCTTAGCTTTAATAATAATCTAATAATGATCTAATTGTTTTAAGTCTGTTACTAGTAATATATTGCTCTCTTGTTTGAGGTTAAGATTATAGTTTGTAATTGTTTTTATTACATTAGTTAAGTATATACTTTAAAAGACTGACAACTTTAATCAACAAATTAGAAGATTCAAACCGCCTTCGGTTTCAACTTTGACAGTTCAGTCCAGCAAGAACCTTTTTTTAATATTAAATGGCTTAATTTCATTATTATCGTGAAAGATAACCACCCAAAAAATCAAGGGTTTTAACAAGAGTTCAAGATGAAAATTAAAAATTTTATTTGTGTACTGACGTTAATATATCTATTTCAAATATTTTTTGGTAAGTAAATACTTATACCGCAAAAAAATGTATCTCTACTTGATATGATTTGATTTAACTTAATTTTTTTACTCGATTTTAGTTATAACTACAGGACAAGTAATACTTAATCCGGAGAGAAGTGAAAAGGATTTGATCTGGTGTACAGTTAATTCAGAAGAGCAGAAAAAATGTTTAGATATCAAAGATTATCTGCGCTTGCATCCTATATTCGATTCTTATGGCCGGCGAGCTGATATTTTTAATCTTGAATGTAATCAGGTATGTATCTCTTTAGTATTAAAGTAATTTACTTTTTTTATACTCGTATTATGAATGCTAAAATGTAGTGATATATATTTTTTCTAATAGACATATAACAAAGATGATTGCATGCTAATGCTCGACAGTAATATGGCAGATATTACAAGTTTGGATCCTGGTGAAGTTTTTGTGGGTGGTAGATATCACAGTTTGATTCCTATTCTAGAAGAAATATACAATATTGACGGTGCTGGAGCTGCTTCGAAGATATATGCTGTAGCTTTGGTTAAAAAATCTGCAAGAATTAATTCACTTCGGGATCTAAGGGGGAAAAGAGCATGTTTCGCAGGTGTTGGAACTTTAGCTGGATGGGTTAAGCCTATTCAACAGGTAGACAAAAAAAAATTCGTATCTGCTTTCTAGATATTAGAATACCACTAATTGGATTGGTTCATTCATTTTTCAGCTTATGAAAGACGGTGGAATGGATATTGTTGATTGTAATAATCATGTGAAATCGGCAATGGAATTTTTTGGGCCCAGTTGTTCGGTAAATTCTCTATCCGATAAGTATAATCCACTTGGAGATAATTCGGACAAATTGTGTCAAATCTGTGGAAGTGATCAACCAGGTAAATATTTTTTAAATATAGTTAACTTGAATCAAGTATGTATAATTTTATTTTATACTAAATACTACGTACTTATTTTTATAGGAGTTAGATGTACAAGCAATGATCCATATTCAGGATATGAGGGTGCCTTGGCTTGCATTTTGGACCAAGGAGAAGTTGCATTTCTTAAACATTCTTCTATAGACGAATTTTTTAAAGTTCAAAGAGATCTTTCATTAGTTCAAAATAATGATAATAATCTGGACAATAATTTTAATTTCAACAATAATCGTTCAACATCTGGATTTCCATTTTTCTTTACAACTTCTACAACTACACAAAGACCATTATTTCCATTTGATTTTCAAAATCAACAGCAGCAAAATTTTTCATTCCTTTTTGGTGGTGGTGTTTCAACAACAGCCAGACAACTTTTTGATAATTTTGGTCAAGGTAGAAGATTTGATGATGGGAGAGGACAATTTATCGATAATAATCTTCAACCTGGGTTTGGCAGTACTGATCCTCGAGACAGAAATCGAAACCATCAAACTCAGCAACCAATAAGTTCTACCGGTGTCAGTTATGATTCATTCAGATTAAATTACGAGTTATTATGCCCTGATGGATCAAAAAGAAATGTTGAAGAATGGAGACGTTGTGTTTGGGATGAAATACCTGCTCATGCCATTGTTACTTCTTCAGCAAAGAGTCCTCAGTTAAGATTGAGATATCAAAGATATTTACAAACTCTGCAACAACATTTTGGCTCTCAACAACAGGCAACTTCACAAAACCCTATTGGTTCATTTAGTAATGTTCCTATTCGTCAGATAAATCTTTTTGAATCAGTTCCAAAATACGGAAACAGAAGTAATTTAATGTTTCAAGATGCTACAATTTCATTTCGTTCAATTCCTGAGGCAGATCAATATTATACAAAATTTCTTGGCGAAAGCTTGAAATCCATATTGGATATTCGTTCTTGCCCAGTGGGTCGGATGAATTTATGTGTAACATCTGATGCTGAATATCAAAAATGTATCAAAATGAGAGTAAGTGGAATATAAAATTCCATATTAAAGTTTATAGGCACTTATCTAATTTATAATAGTGACTTAACACAATTGAATTTATTTTACTTTACAGACTGCATTAAATGCACAACTTTTAAGACCTGAAATGAGTTGTTATAAAGCACATAGCCATATTAATTGTATGCAGGCAATCAGAAATGGGTAAGAAATTATAGATTTCATACTTTCAACAAATAAATAATATTTTATTTTTTAGCGATGCTGATGCAGCTGTTTTTGACCCTGGTGATGTTTATACAGCGGGATTCCATTATGGTAGGTTATTTAATATTTTTCTCAAACTACTAAAATTGCATTTATCTTTGTAGTATAATTGTAATATTTTCCTTTTTGTTTTTTGTTTGTTATAGGATTAATACCAGTTTTAGCAGAAATCTATAATCTTCAAGAGCCAGAATTTTATTCAGTAGCCGTCGCATATCAAGGTTTGATTATAATTATAATTATAAATATATTTTGTATTAACCAACTACAAGTTATAACGGTTTTTTTTATAAATAAAGGCGATCCAGACACAGAACTTACTTATTTAAAAGGAAAATACTCGTGTCATAGTGGCATTGGTCATGCTGGTAATTATCATTTAAAACTTACCTTATGAAAATGACAAACGCATTATCATTTTTAAAGTCTATAACTTTAAAGCTAAAAATATTGTTTTACATTATATTCTAGCTGGATGGATAATACCAATGGCTTATTTAATTTCCAGTGGAAGAATGAGAAGTTATGGATGCGATTCTGTAAGTTCTAATAACTAATTTTGTTATTTGTGCCTTTGAAAATTGATTTTTTTATTATCCAATTATAGGTTATCGCTGCCTCACAATATTTTACAAAATCGTAAGCTACATAATTATAAATCTTAAATTATGATAAATATTTATTTGTCTTATTTGTCTTATGAAAGATGTGTTCCCGGTGCATTAAGTAATGAATACAATTTTGGAGAACAGCATAGTAATTTGTGCGATTTATGTCGTGGCTCAAGTTCAACATATTGTAGTAGAGATGCTTCAGAGGATTTTTATGGGACAACTGGTTCACTTAGGTATATAAAATTATATATGGTATAATTCTATGACTTGCAACGAGATTATAATTTACTGTCAAATCTTAAACGAATTTATCTTTTACGTTGATTTTGTATTTTTTTCAGATGCCTTATCGAAGGAGGTGGTCAAGTTGCCTTTGTAAGACATACATCGGTTTCAGAAGTGACAGATGGAAAGAGAAAGGAAACTTGGTCAAGAAATACGCTTTCTGGTGATTATGAATTGCTCTGCAGAGATGGTAAATTATCAACTTTTCTATTATAAGAACAGTATACTAACTATGTTATGGTTCATATGAAAAATCAACTGAAAAGCCAGATTTTGGTTTCAATTTTACACGTATTATTTTGAATTCTCAAACTCGTGAGTTTTCTGTAGTGAAGTGGTTGAATTAAAATAATCGATCATATAACTAATGTTAAGCCTTACTTGTACTGGAGCTATTCATTAAAATATAATTTATTGTCATTATTTGTTCTGTAACTAATTTGCAAATGTCTTTTATAATATTCATTTTACTCGAATCTAAATAAATGTTTATTAAAATTTATTATTCATATTTTTATACTGTTGTTTAATAGGAACACGAGCACCGGTGACAGACTACGTTCGCTGTAATTTAGGGAAAGTGAAATCGAATGCTGTTGTAATACGAGGTGGTGAAGGATATAACGAAACGGAAACAAATGCTTTCATAAACCTATTCCTTTATGCACAACAATTTTATGGAAGAAAATTTGACGACGAATTCAAGTAATAGAATATTACTTACTCCATATTCTAAACTCTAAACTTTTACAAAAATACAATATAATAATAATAATATCTACTTTTTTTATTTTTACCTAGCTTTGCAATGTTTTATACAGCACTTCCATATAGTGATCTAATATTTCAAGATGCAACTCGTAAGATTACAATAATATTTTAATTATTTTGTATCGTAATCCCAGTAATCCTAATTATATTTATTTATATTTTAGAACAACTACGAATAATTCCAAAAGAGCAGAGAAATTATCGAGCTTATTTAGGGAAAAGTTTTCTTAAAGCCAGAGCCCTTGTTGATTGTCGAGCTGACTATAATAAATCGAATCAAATGAGAATGTCTTATTCCGTCCTGACCACATTTTTAACTGCTCTCTTAATCCGTTTCGGATATATTTTTAGTTTTTAATGTAATGACTAATTTTAATGACAAAGAAATCTAGACTGCTGACTTGCAATTATATGTGTAAATTGTGAATAAGAAATATGAATTTACTACTTTTATATAATCAAATATCATTCCATCCAGCAATCCGTCCATTTCATAACTATCTATAATTTATAATATGAATCTCTTTTTGTAATATTTTTCAGGTAAACGATCAAATGAAACGATTACACTTAATCTCTCTTATCCTTAGCTAGATAGTTAGTTGTTCAAATACATAATTATGTCTTATAAAATAAAAAAATATTTAGGTTTAGGAGTTAAAAGAAAATTGTGACAAAGTTTCTTTTTTTATCTTTAAAGTGTATAAATACTTTTAATTGATAATTGTTTATCAAAAAATGTTAATTGTTTTGTTCTGTTTTTTTAATTGTATGAATATGAATACATATATTGATTTAATAATGTTTTATACAAATTTTTTATAAATATGTAGATAACTAGATTTTTTATGATTATGCATCCTATTATAAATAAATTTCATTGTGTTCTTAAATATAATTTTTGATACTTAATCACCCTGAATTATTAATATTACGGTGTATTCTTTTGCTGATAGTGTTTTCAACGTTTAAAAAGGTCACTCAATATAATTTTATAATACTATAAATAGGTTAGGGTTAGATTACAATTGCTTATATCTTGGTAGATATAATAGGTAATCGTTACTAATCATTTTCATTACCTAATCGTAATGTATGAATGATTGGAATCAAGATATTGATGAAAGTTTGATTGACTCAATTTTTTTAAAATCTTTTGGGAGAAACTCAATTCATATTCAGTTTGATATTGTATTATGGATTGACAATTTTGCTTTCTCCAACAGAAGTCGACTTGTGTTTCCCAGATCAACTGGGGGCATTTTTTTTTTACCTATAAATAATTAAAAATGTATTGATCGCTATTTTTGTTCAATGGAATCTATTGAAAAAAACGATAGGTTTGGATAATTTTCATATGTTAGAATCTTTGTGTAGGGTGTAGGGGTATGGTGAAAATATTTATGTACTACTTACAAATTCATAATTTTAATGGCTTTATTTACTAATAGTAAGTAAATAGTAGTAGTAGTATGTAGTACCCTTTAGAAGGTACTTAAGTAAGCTGTAATTATTTTTTTTTAAAGCATTAAAAAGTTCTGGTATAACAAACTTTAAAATTAAAAGCCTCTGATGATGAATATTTTATACTTTGTAAATAGAAATAAGACAAAAATATTTCTTTTCCAAAAGAAAAAAACCATAATATAATACGAGTAGGCACCCTAAACTTATTATCCATTTATGAAATATACAATAACTTGCACAAGTGGGTAATAATTTTTAGGTAGCGAAAAAATGCTATTTATTTTCAAAGTGATTTTGATTTATACCCTTATAATCACTTTTAAAAGGTCATCATCCTTCAAATTAAAATTAGTTGAACAAGAATTGAAAATCCAAAATTTGCACTTGTGGTCCAAAAATTTCATCAATTGTTCTTTGGATATTTTCATTGATTACAATTTCTACACGAATATAAATCTCTGGGATATTTACTCATCAATCCCATATACAAATATACATTTTGATTTTGAGAATGGGAATTTCTTCTACAGAAATCAAGAGAAAATAACCAACCTAATTCTACATAATAGAATGAACATCAAATGGCTCAACAAATGCTCTACACTTTGGGCATTTCAAATCGAGAATATCCTAAAATTCTCAGATTTATATACTAAAATCAAATTCTCATCAGAGTCCTTCATATTCACATCGTCCGTTTGTAAGCATGGTCATTTGATAAATTTGAAATTGTCCAAAATGTCTTCAAGTTTCAAATCTTTTTACTACCTCGTTTGCCTACAAAATGATAAAATTTCTGATGGAAAAATCATATTTGACATAAAATTTTTGCTTTTTCAAGGACCTAAATTTAAGAAAGGACTTGCCATAGAACTTGATTGTATCTTACAAGATTGTCGGTCTCAAATGCAACATTTTGAATTCATTTCTCAAAGAAATGTAGACCCCTCTAATTTGGAAATCTCCGAAGGTTTTGATAAAGATCTAGAATTCTCTGATATTGAAAATAAATGGGATTTATCCATGTATAAAAATTGTCTTTGGGCAATTTACCCTTTTTTGAATAAATCGATTGATCTGGAATCCCTTACTTATTATAAATTTAACCTTTTAGACTTGAATGAAATCAAATTGAAAATCTTCTACAGATTGAACATTTACACTGAATCGAGTGAACATTCAACTGAGTTTCAAGTCATGGAACAAATTTCTCGAAAATTCATAACTTGTTCACCCCTCTATGTCCATTCGATAAATTTCAAATCCTACATCACAGTCTTCGATTCCTGGACATTTGTCCTGATTATAATTGCATTCCTTCTGATTTTTATGATCATTTACATCAACTTCAGAGCATTAGAAAATAAAGCAAGTTCTATCATTCTCATCCTTATATCCCCTCTATTTGACCAGGGTCCAGACATTAAGATGATTTTGGGCAAGATCAAACTTCTTTACATAATATGGTTTTTTTCCACTGGTTTTGTTATTGTTTATTTTTACAAAGGATTGGTCACTTCTGAGATTGTGGCACCTTTAAAACAAGAATTTCCCAAAAGTTTGCAACAATTGATAGAAAATAAGTATGAAATCTATGACTTGAAATATTATTCAACTTCAATGATGAATAATGAAGTAGATAATCATCATTTCGATCTAATCCTCAGTTTAGAAAATTTTATACAACACAAATATGTATCATTCAAGCATAGTTCAGATTGTTTGGAACAGTGCACAAATGAAAATCAGCACTATGATCAAATTGTAGATTTTTATGAAGATTATAATAATGAATCTTGTCTCGAATCGTCCATTTGTAGTATAATTGTCTTTGATATTTCATCAAAATTAACTAGAGAGAAAGAAATCTTGCAAACTTACCTCAAATCTGATATATTCTACAGAAAATTCTATCTAAATGATCCTTCAAAATACCTTTATAAATTTTTAAAATGTCAAAGGTCAGCACTGATTGCAGATGAGAGTGAAATCAGTTCGATCGAGGATTTTTTGAATGAACATTATTCAAAGGTACATTTATCTACTGAGAATTCTCCATTCATTTCAAAGCTTGAAGGATTTGTGCTGAGAAATATACCTGGAGATTATATGGCTAATCTCTTTCTCAAATTATTTGAATCTGGTGTGCCAAGGAAATGGTCTGGTCTGGTTGAAAGTGGCAGAAATGATCGAGAAAAGCTGAGAAATGCTTTTAATATTGGAAATAAGACAAAAAAATATTTTCTTAATGAATTTAATCCATTAACATTACATTCAAATATACTTTCTGTATTTTTAATTTGGTCTATTTGCCTATTTTTGTGTTTTCTTTGCTTTATTTGTGAATTATTTTCTTTGTCCAAAAAATATTTTAAAACAATAATAAGATAGAAATAATATTCTGTAAATGGTATATCTGTATCTGTAACATATCTACTTGTATCCAGATTCTGGATCTTGTTACTAATTTAAAGTAAAATTTTAGATTATAGAAATAACCTGTAATAAAATTTGTAAGTCCTGTAAATATTAAAACAATTACCTACTCTTAATCTAATCCTAAGTAAAAATAAAAGATCAGCAAATTTAAAAAAAATTGCTACTTGTAATTAGCAAAGGATATCCTGAAAGAATTATAAAAACATAGGTATTTGCACTAGATATGATTCAATGTACATATAAGTGCTTACATACCAAACCAATTAGTAGGGTATGTACTTGAACTGTGCATACCACCTAAAAACCTATTCAAAACTATTTTCAAAAAATTCTCTAAATAGTGATTTTCTATGTCAAATAATTATTGTTTTTATTATTTATCTTATTTAAATTTTTGAATTCACATAATAAATAGTTTGTTCAATCATCGAAGATACTATAGGTTAAGGTAAGATAATAAGTATTAGGATATCGCAATTCTTGGCTTGTAGAAAGGATATTGCATAAAAATATTTGATAAAATAGAATTTATAGGCTAAGGTCCGCGTACTTTAAATACCTAAGATACACTACATACTAATTACCTTCATGCTTTACCCGGTAATGTGATAAATACAGTATACATAATTAATAATTAGTATCATTGTCACATTACTACTTACCATTAGGATTAGTAGTATCTAATTTTAAAGATCTACCCATTAATATCTAAAGTAAAAATGCCTAAAAGCTAAGTAAAAAAACGCACCTTGTCTATTAATACCTAGCTAGGTATATGCCAAAACGATTTTGATCTGCTATTTCGATCATCTCTTATTCATTATTATTATACATATTATATTTATTTTATTTTATAGGCATTTTTGGTTTTAGATATTTTTTATTTTAGACATTTCTATCTACGAATATACATAGTAGTAATGGTACCTGAGTTTGGGTACTGATTGTGCATAACCTTATCTAGTACCCTACACTTAATATAAAGGCATAATATTTATTTGATATATCTGTATACCTACAGCTCAGGCTCTATTGAGTCTTAAGTAACAAAATAAAAAAAATTCTAATTATTTTAAGATCTTGGTCAAATAGATACTTAATTAATTTTTATTGAACTATCTATGTTTCATTTTATGTCTAAAATATTGATGACCTATGCAGATTTTTGGACTTGTGAAATGAAACAACAAGTAAGTAAGCAATAGAAAATTTAGCTCTCTTACATTTCAATTTGTCTGAAACAGAATTGTAATTCAATTCAGTTTTTGAATAGTATTCTTTAAAGTAGCAAGTACAGATATAACACCAAAAAATGAAGTTTTATAAACTTTTTTTCGGTATATCAATTTGTCTCAACTATCATTTTGGTAAGAAAAAAATTTTAAACGAAATAAATTTAACTTAAATTCTGAATTTTGAGTAATTAATCAAGTAAAAATTGAGATTTTAGGTTATTAAATTAATTTGCTTAGCATTTCTCTCATAGTCAAAAAATAAAGAAAAAAATTATTCATTTAGAGACTTTTAATATCTATAGGAGAATGAAAGCTAAAGAGATCTTTATTTATACTGTAGTTCTAAATATTAAAATTCTAAAAATTGTCAAAGATTTTAAATTTTGTTAATTTTAGCTTTGGCCGATAAGTCAAAAGATCAATTGGCTGAATTCCGAGACTCTCATTTGAATCCTCCAAAGGCTACAAATCTTATGGGTGAACCCTTGCCAAGTTTTACAGCAAGTTTAACAACAGGCCCTCAGGGAAGGATTTTAATTGAAGACTCGACTTATATTGAACATTTGGGTAAATTGTAACAATTTCAATATTATAATACAAAGTTATTTTGTTTACAGCTCAATTTAATCGGGAAAGAATTCCAGAAAGAGTTGTACATGCTCAAGGTAAATAGACTTAATTCTTAGGAAAAGTGTTTAAAAAATCAAAAAATTCAAAAAAATTATCTTATTTTAAGACTTATACTTGTCCTTATACATAGGTTCTGGAGCATTAGGATATTTCGAAGTAACTCACGATATAAGTCATATAACAAAAGCTAAATTATTCGATCGAGTTGGTAAGAAAACTGAAGTCCTCGTTAGATTTTCGACAACAATTGGTTTGTTACTATTTTTATTACTTACAAAAAAATAATTTTTAACGTTTTTAAAATATTGTTAGGTGAGAGTGGGTCACCTGACATAGTTCATGAACCTAGAGGATTTGCCATCAAATTCTACACAGATGATGGGTAAACTCAAAAAAATTCAAATTATCTCATTTATACACTATAATTTTTGACTTAAATTTGGGAATTTTAGAATCTTTGATATTGCAGGGCTGAACGTGCCCTTATTTTCAATCCGAGATCCGATACTTTTTCCATCGCTAATTCATTCACGTAAGAGAAATCCAAAGACAGGTTTGTTCGACTTCAATTCAGTCTGGGATTTTCAATCTCTTCGACCTGAGACTACTATGCAAGCAATGCTAACTGGGACTTCTATAGTGTTACCAAAAACTTTAAGGTATTAATAAAAATTTAAAAATTTAAAAAAAAATTAAAATAAGTTACCTACTCCTACTAATTAAACTTTATACTTATGACAAGACACATGGATGGATTTGCTATTCATGCTTTTAAAATGGTCAATTCAAATGGGGACCATGTTTTTGTTAAATTTCACTTCAAAACTGACCAAGGCCTGAAAAGTTTCAAACCTTCAGAAGCCATAAGGTTACCATTTACTTAAGCCTATATACAGAGTAGTTATTCGTGTGCCTATATCCAAAATGTTTCAAAATTTTATCTCGATTTCAAATATTTTTGTATGTACTCGTATCGTATTAGTGAGACTACTCCTTATACATATATGTTTAAAAATGAATTTAAAAAACCTTTTAATAAGAGATATATTTTGAGTCAATTTTTTACTGGAAAATTGTATTCTATAGATATATCATATCTAGTAGCATTTTTATATTTAAGTAAATGTATAAACTGATAGTAGGGTACATAATGTTTAAAATACAAATAAATATTAGGTTGGCAGGAATCGATCCTGATTATCAACGGAGAGACCTTTATAACTCAATAGCTGAAGGAAATTTCCCCTCATGGACACTTGCCATCCAAGTGATGACACCCAGGGATGCTAAAAATTATCGATGGTCCGCTTTTGACCCCACCAAAATGTGGCTTGAATCAGATTTTCCTTTAATCCCAGTTGGTCGACTTGTTCTCAATCAAAATGTTCAAAATATGTTTGAACAGGTTTTATAAAATTAAAAATTTCAAAAGATAGATTAGAAAATTACTTAAGTACCATTACATTACATTGTTTTTGTTACATTTTTAGATGGAACAAGCTGCATTTGATCCTGGTAATTTTGTACCGGGAATCGAAGTGAGTCCAGATCGATTGTTTCAAGGTCGAGTATTTGCTTACCAGGATGCTCTTAGATACCGATTGGGCATCAATTTTGCTTTATTACCACCAAATAAACCAAAAAATCCGGTAAGGAGTTATATGAGAGATGGTGCACATTGTATTTATGGCTCGGACTTTGATCGAAGTGGTCCCAATTATTTTCCAAATTCTTTCAACGGGCCTTGGGTTGATAAATTGGCCAATCAGACTGTTCAATTCGAATCTGTTCAAGTTGACCGATATGACACGAGAGATGATGATAATTTTTCACAACCTCGGTATTATGTACTTGCTATTTTTAGAGATAATTTAAAATTTTTAATGAATAACTAAATTGTAGTTGGTGGTGGAATCAATTGGTCCAACATGAAAGAAATTTGATGGCCCAGACTCTAGCTACTAGTTTAACAGGCATTGACTCAGGTGTTCAGGCTCGGGCACTTGCAAATTTCGACAAAGTTTCGACCGAAATTGGGGACATGATCAGAGCTCGACTTGAAAAACTTTCTACACTTAAATACGAATAATTCATATTCGCTATTTTATTTAAATTTATACCTTAACATTAAGCAAAATTATTCTTAAATTTCTTGAACAATAAGTAAAATAAAATTGAATTTATTTGAAATCTTACAATTTTTATACCTAAATGCTATTTATATACTTTATGCATATAATATGTATAAAATGTAGAAAGATATTATTGGATAATATCTACTTTACTGAATGTAATAAGCTTTCACTATTAAATAAATATTTTCAAAAATAAAATTTTGTATCAGTAAAGTATCTACTAGAATAAAGATACTACCTACTATTGTTTAAAATTATGAATATTGTGTACCCTACATGCATTTACTTGGTCAAAGTTTGTCTCTTTCCAAATATCAGAAAAAAATATAGATTTTTTAATGGTTCGTTTGGCAAAAAAACAATAAAGCAAATTCTAAGATACTTATCTACATATCTACATTAATATGAAGGTACATACTAATAGCAAGATTATATCAGTTGGAATAGATTGATATTTCAATGCGGAAATATGCAAAATTTTAGAGATATTATCAATTAGAAAGAAATCGTATTTATGCAAATGTGTAGTTTGGAATTTTCTTACATACAAAAAGTCTTGCCTGTCGTCTACCTTGTACTTAGCACCTACTTGTAGTCGTAGTACTAACTTGCCATCCATTACCATTAGGTTGATATTCCTTTTGTTTAGCTGAGATTTTTGTCGTTCTTCTAATTTTATTCAAATTCAAATTCAAATGCAAACGATGCAATGATTTATAAAAGTAGATACTTATAAGTACTTTACTGTAGAATTTACTGTAGAAGCATCTTTTTAGTCGTTTGTTGACCTGACAAAACTCAACATTATCCTACTTCTTGCTAATCGTAAATTTTGCCAAAATAAAAGCAATTCTTGTCCAAAGCTATAAGTGGCCATTAATTTTTTAACTCGAGTGACTACTGATATCCGTCTTTATTATCAAAAAATTCCAAAAAATCTTAAGTTACCTACATACTTTAAAAGTAAAAGTTGGATTATTTCTAAAAATTTGATTTTTGATTCAATTGGAATTGTCTTCTCACAAAATGCCAGGTAATTTAACGCTTTGTATTTTGCATCCTACTATATACTATTACATAGATACTTACTCTTTACTATAACCATAGACTATAGTAGGTAGATAACATAAAACCTTTAATAATAATTTTTAAACTTTTTCAATTTATGACAATTTAATAGAAAATTTCTCACCTAATTTTGATAGTTCATAATGATTATAAATTGCAGGCGAAGTTATACTAGACTCGATCATCAAGAACAAGGCGGCTACGAAATCCTTATGGGAGAAAAGAATGAGAGATGACTTCGAGAACAAAAAAAGAGAAGAAGAAAACGAGAATCAAAGATTGATAAGAAAAACATCATTCAAATTCAAATGTCAAAGTGAAAGTATGCGTATACGTCCCCCTACTACAGATACTTTAATTAAAACTAATACAAGTCCATCATCCTTAATTGCTGCAAAGGAATCAGCCTTTAATCGCAAGGTAGGCACCTATATCTGTATTACATACTTACCTATCACATGGTATAAAGAATTAAAATAGTATTTAATTTAATTTTGGCTTAAATAATAATACCTACTTACTCACTACACTACTTACTCATTTTTAGTTATTAGAAGTAATGGATAAACATGAAGCGCTGAAGGTCGAGTTTGAAAAATTGGAGCAAATCAACCAGGAGATTTCTCTTAAATTGAAAGCATCAGTGGAGCAAAATTTGGTTTTAAAAACCAAATTAAAAGAATTGGAAGAAAATTCTCATCAAAATCCAATTCTCGATTGTGTAAAGCCTGAGGATCCCATTCCCATTACCTTGAAATCGACGACTTTTGCTGAAAGAAAAGGCTTGAAAAGAGAGTATCCAAAATCAGATGATCAAAATTCTTCAGAACCTGCTGCTGATGAAGCTGAAGCTGAATCTTCAAAAAGATTCAAAATCAATAGGTCAAATTCTGTGAAAGACACAATCAGTGTAAGTTAAATATTATGATACAAATTTTATAAAACTATCTGTAATCATAAAAAGTAGGGTACAGATATAAGATATTTATAGTGCCTTATACATAGATACTTTTTTCAAAATTTTGTAAACTTTAAGTACCCACTCCACTGCTTAAGTACTAGACACTTACTAACTTACCAATGTACTAGTAGTAATTTTATTTTATTTTATTTTTTATTTTAATTTAGATTTTTGAGCAAGTCAAAAACAACAATCGTAATTTTGTAGAACGAAGTCATCAGTCATATCGAGTTGGGTCGATCAAAGGACGCTACCCCTTGAAAATGCACAATAATATGGATATTGCCCCTCAAAAGGAAATTAATTCGACTTATGCTGGTCTGGTCTAGTACTTAATATCATTTTGGATGCCTAAAATTGCAAGATTCGATATGTATAGTAAGTTACTTTTTAATATATATTTAGTATACTGATATCATTTACTTTGAAGTTAAACGGTAGTCAAAAACAATCATTCAAACGGTCAACTTTGATTTAAAATGAATTTTTGTACTTAATATTTCTAAAATTACTTTATATCAAAAGTCATATACTGATAATAACTCCAGTTTAAATATATATAATTTAGGTTTACATTTTAGTAAGATAGTTCTAACTATATAGTTTTATTCAAATAATAATAATTTAACTTTTTAACTTAAATAACCAATTTGCACATACATAATAGTATATGTAAATTACCTATAAATAGGTCATTCCAAAAATGTAATTTTTGGAGAATATTTTTTCAATTTAATTTTTACCTACTAGACACTTTTAGATTTTTATCTAACTACAATATATTTACTTTTTACGAGATTAACATAATTGCAATGTGATTTTAAGTTAGCAATAGCAAATTCGAATTTTATCGGTCACAAAATTAAATTAGCATTAGCATTAGCATTTAGCATGTAGATTACATTAGTACCCTAAACTTTATGTTTTAGGTTAATTTTTCCGAAAAATTTTAAGTTGTAGAAACCTACGTATATATCTGTACATTATATACCTACTATTTCGGATTAAGATGTAATAAAATGAAATTTTAGTTTAGTTTAGTTTAATTCACTTAATATTTAAGTAAGTAGTAATAATATGTAAGTTTGAGCAAATTCTTAGTAATACAAAACACTAATAGAAAATATTTAAAAGTAAGCAAATATTTACTAATAAACACCTTAAAAAAGGCATACAAAATTTACAATTTTAAGTAATCCAAATATTGGCCCATTAATTTGATTAATGTACATAATATTCAAATTACAAAAGATAGACATTTTACTTTATTTAAATTTAAATTTATTTAATTTATTAAATAACTTACCTACAATAGATTAGATCATACGAGTAGTTGAAAATGCTTCCATATCCAAATAAGTTGGGTCAAAAAGTCAAAATCTTAGGATTAGATGATTATTCATTTAAAACTCAAGATAATACAAATTTTGTGGCTATTTTTTTCAAATTAGGGCGTTTATTTTTCTTATTACCTATGCAATTTCAGAATAATCGGACAAGATTTCGACATTTTCTTAATTTTTTACAATTTTTACATACGGTAATAAATATACTTCCATACATAATATAATCTAGCCTAATAAGTGCATATATTATAAGGGTTATGTATCTTCCCATTCCCAATGGGAAGATTATCAAAATTAGTTCTAATCCTAGTCTAGTTAGGTCAATTTAAAATAAAGGCAGTTTTAAATAGGTAAAATACGAATACTAATATTTCAATAAATTGTGTGTACCTACGTTAATTAGGTATATTGGAACTGTACCGACTGGTCCAAATTATAAATGCTACAAGAGTTAGCATAAGATATAAATTTTGGATTCTATTTCTGACCTTTCTTAATATTTTGCTACTTTTTGAAATAGAAAAAAATAATCAAAGCTAAAAACCGCAAAATATCAATTATAAATATTAGAAAATCTTGCGAGTTCCAGATTTTTTTGTAAGTCAAAAGCTGAAAAATATTAAGAAAAGTGTGGAATAGGATTCAAAATTTATTTTTGGACTGACTCTATTAACATTTAAAGTTTGAAGTTTGAATCAGTTTTGGTATTGGTTAGTCGATTTTTGTATCATTCGGTAAACAATATGAAATCGATATACTCGTATATTTAAACCATCTTATTACAATTGAAATTCTGTTTTTCTCTTTTAGATATGTGTAGTATTATTCCATGCAAAATTTCTCCTCTATATTTATCAACTAATTTCTTCATTATTTACCATCAAATTAACTGAAATTTTTCAATTTATCAACATTTTAAATCTAATAACTTACTCGATTAATAATTTAAGATTTCTCTGGTTCATTTGGTCGAAACAAAAATTGATAGAAGAGTTTTTAAAATTTCATCAAATCAATCGATCTATCCTGGAACAAATCGGCGTCAAATTTCAATCTAAATATTATGTAAAGTAATTCTAATTGCATATCATAATATTATCTTTCATATACATAAATTATACTCATATATCCTATTTACATAGGTGTTTGGTATAAGTGGATTTTTTTTCGCATTTAGTTTAATTCAAGCTCTTTCAGAATTACTACTATTAGAATTATCAGTTAATAAAATTCCTATCGGTAAAAGTTACCCAGATGTACTGTACGAAAATGCAAAAATTTGGATTCTTCTAACCTTTGGAATAGACTTGACCATCGTATATATATTCTTAACATTAGCGTAATGACTTTATTTATTTACTATAACATATTTTTTAGGGCTCGGGAAATAAATTAATTGAAGGATTAATTGGACTTTTGCATGCAATTTTGACTTTTTTCTCTTTATTATTTGATAAATTGATCGAACTCTATTGCTTATTTTATATGCTTACTTTGCATTCGACTATAAATCCAGTTTATACATGGATTCAAGGGTATCTTAAAAATGGCCTTATTCCATCTAAAAATGTAAATTACATTACATACCTAATGCCTAATATGTATTCTGTATATTCCAAATTAAAACATTTGAAAGGTAACAGACATTCCTGTAACTCTGTACATTTAATATGACATAAGACATAGACAATATAGACATAGACATAGACATAGACAAAGTGAAATAGTATGCCTTAACTATTCAATAATAGAGAAATCATCGAAAACTTTTATTGAGTTCTTTGAAACAATTCCCAGAAAAATTTGTCTAGTATCTGTAATTCCATCCAACGATTCTAAGAAAATTTTACATGAGCCAGTTTTTGTTCAAATAGAATTTTCAAAGTCTATATAGATTTTGAATTTCCCACAAGTAATGAATTTTTACCTTAAAGAAACCTTTCAATCAATACGAATATCACACTCGACACTCGAAATACCACGGTTTTTGTCTCACCCCAGGTGCCCCAAAATCCATATGAAATAACTTTGCAGAGTTTGAAAACAGCTAAACCCTTACTTTCAAATTCCTCAACTTATTACATATACTTATAACGAATTTTTACCTTAAAATGGGAAAAAATCCCTTGATATTTCTAGAATCTTTGAAATTTATAATAAGTGGGGTACATACCTACATTAGCCCTAGATAAAGATCTAGGGCTAGGGCGGCTAATGAAATGTCTGTTCGCTTTTTAGACTAATTTTACATAATAAAGATAATTTGTCAAATTTTGCAGATCATCAAAGTTTTCGACCCTGTAATAAAATTAATTAGAGAGGTGAACAAATGCTTGAGCTTGCAAATCGAAATCCTAGTTTTGACAATTTTATTCGGAACAATTCAATTCGTTTCAAATGTATCAGAAGTAACAAATAGGATGGAGGCTGGACAAATCACCATTTTATTCAAGCTTTTCTCATATGCAAATTTATTTTATTGGCCAGCAAATTGTCATTTAAAGGTAATTTGTCTGTCGATTAGTTAAGCCGATTTGTATCTAGTAGGTAAGTATATGGATACTTAGGAACATTTCTAAATAAATAAATTTTCCAAGATGATGATCTTTGAGAAATGGATATGTGCAAAGAAAAATAATCAAAAAATTCAGTCCTTTTATCAAAATCATGATCAGGATAAAATTGTGCTTCACATGCTTACAAGGAATTGTGCTGGGATTAAAGCAGGATCATTTACAATTAATTATAATTTCATAGGAAATGTAACTACAAAATTTAAAATTTTATAATTTAGGTAGCTTGTAAGTAAATAATCTTGATAAATTTTACAGGTGATTGGGACAATAATTACAAATGCAACTATAATTTTCCAAATAAGTTTTAATAAATAAATACAAAAAATTAAAAATACTTACAAAAAAGAAATCAAAAATCTTTTTTCTATTTTTGAAATTTGAAAAGAAAATTTTCAATTTTCAATATGAAATTGTGATATGAAATTTCAATTTGTAATATTGTGTGGAAAGTCACCAGTAAAGAGGATCTTGCCTTCATAATTTTGCCATTTTATTCTTAAAAATTCAAGATGTTTGTAAAACGATGACTGAGTAGGTACAAATGACACTTATAACCTGAGAAATGGCAAAATATTGTCAATATACATTTTTTAGATTTCTAAATAGGGTAATTAAACTTACTGATCCAATAAATGCATAACTTATGGTAAAAAAGTTCATTCCTGTTATTCCAATATTATTCGAATCCAAGTCATCTAAAAGTAATAAAATCTAATATATAGTAACAGCTATTATTTAATTTACATTGGTACTGGTTTTTTTATATCAGTAGTAGGTAGTAATAAGTAGGTAGGTATTTACGATAAATAATCATCATCGATTGAGTAACATGAATCGAATCACCACCATTGTCAGTCCATTTATCAGGTTTTTTGAATTGTTTTTTGATCCAATATGACACAAAATTTGCCTAAATTTACTCATTAAAATTTATTAAAAATATGTTTTATCTAAGCCTAACCTGCTGGTTCACTTCAGCACATACAATAAGCATACCGAAAAACACTAAAGTTGACAAAGATCTTAAGATATATGAGAAGATATCCGACTCATTAATTATTTCCATGAGAAATACAGAAACGTATGCAACGGGAGCCAAAATAATGGCAAAGGTATGGACACCAAAAGTGAGATTGAAATCTTCGATAATTTGACTGATTTTTCGATATTTTCCAAGTTTCTTAAATAACCATTTTTAGATTAATTAACTGTTTTATATTGATTTAAATAACTAACCTCGGCAATCCTTTCACATTTTGAGAAAATATGGATGAATATTTTTTGAATGTGACGGAACATGACTGCCCAGACAATTAATGTAACCTCCATAAATAGCCATATGAAAGTTGAATAAATTTGCAAAATGATTGCAATTATTCCAATGGTATAGACAGCCCATTTGCTTGACTTTTTCAAAGTTTGAAAAAATTCAATCTCTCCAGTACCAAGTGCTGATTCAATTATGTCAACTTTTCGATCGTAGCTCATTTCCATAATATGAGTTGGGTATGAAATCTCTTGAATAAATGATGTATTAATATTTTCTAATCTTGGTATAACAAAGTAGATTGGTGAGCCAAATGGGAAAAATATCGAAAAAATGATGCAAAGTCCCAAACCGAGCCAAGTCAAGAAAAGGACCTAAAATTTAAAATATTTTGTAAAAGTTAATAGCCAAACATTTTTCTATATTTCTCAGTGTCTATCTACTGATATTATTACTTAAGATTAGAATTATTACTTATTTCTTAGAGTTAGTAGATATTGGTTTAAAGGAAGCACATATGTCTTAAATGGATAGTAAATTGAAAGCTCGATTTCGATTATGGTTGCTTCTACATATACTGTATATGCAGTATCTATGTATATGTACCCTGATCCTACCATTTTGTATAGGGTACACTTGCAAAACAGTGATAAGTTGCCGGTTTTTGAGAGCTATACCTAATCAATTATACTTACTGCTTCATTCCAACAATGCCATTGCTTTTGAGTTTTTGAGTTTTTGAGAAAGAATTTTATTAGGTATCTTTGAAATTATCTAAAAAGATTTTTCGAGTTTATTCTTTTATGGGACTTGTTTGTATTTCGATTTCAATTTTAAAATGTTCCAGTTCCAGTAGGGTATACACAATTCCAAAAATTTTTCTTAAAAAGCCCTTTTCAATAGATTTCAGTTCAAAATTTTTGTGACATTTAAGATATATTTAAGCTATTATGTAAGTGTTATATTATGATTTATGATCTTGTGGCTACTTGTAGACTTCTTAATTTGTTTACCTTCTTTTTAGATGGTAAACAAAATCCTTCGAGTTCAAAGTAGATGGTCAACTTATTCAATTTGTCCATGAGTTTTTTAATTTTATGTCTATTTCTCCAAATGGTCCAGTATTGGACAAGACTCGCAAAAATGAAGAGTAGGAACATGGCTTGTCTGATAATCATGAGAAGTTTTTTCTTTGAATTCCCACTTTTGACTGATCTTAGATTCCCAAAATTTTCAAAGACATCAAGGAATTGCAAAACTAATATAAAGGCCTATAAAAATAGCAATATCTGCATATATTAGTATTTTTCAAGACTATGATGTTAGAATAGTACTTATGCAAATTTACCCTTTTAAGTATATTTGACTGACTTGTTACAAACTTCCCAACTGAATCATCAAAATGGATGTAAAAAGGTGAAATGAACAAAAAATTTAAAAGGTTATACAGTGTCACAAGGACATGAGAGAGACACGAAAATTTTTGCATATTTTGTGAAATTTCCTCCTTATTTCCATTGCTACTGGGAGCCAGGTAGCTCTTTATATTGAGATTAGTTTTGATACCGAAATCACCGCCAAATAAGTCAAGTTTATTGTTGAAATTGTTGGAAATTTTGTTCATTTTATTCATGATCGAAATTATTGAATTTATCCAAATATTCAAACAACCAAATGTCCATTGTATTTATGATTAAAAAATTTTGAAATCCGAGTCTTTTTAACTCTTATTATTGTTTCAGTATAGTATTTTATTAAATTAAGTTTTATGTGAAATACCCATGAAAATTTGTTATTTGAGCTTTTTTGAAAATTTAATTAAGAAACTTAATTAAATTAAAAAAAGGGTGATGCTTATCTAAATCGACTTTTATTGCTTTTATTGCTTTTATTCGACTATTGATTTATTTTTTGACAGGAGCAGGAGAATACTATTAATTAATGGTCAAAATTGCGAAATGTAATACCAATCTATAATAAATTATTTTATATCCATTTGCTCAACTTGTAAAATATTTTTCTCGTTACTGTCTCAGTTCTCAGACTGAATTATGGACTTAAAATAAACTACGGCATATTATAGTACCTAAATACGATTCTATGACTTAAAAACATTCGCTTAAGAACATCGACTTAAAAACTTACACATTTAAACAACGACGCTTTACCAA